>DWFO01004305.1:0-11454 GCA_018246595.1 Mimoniades nurscia nurscia
AAAAACAACAACATTAGCGCCTCTAGCGGCAAGATATGAAAAACATCTTGACATAATACAATTTATATTTTAACACTCCCACTTAAATTGTATTACCATTCTACCTATGCCTACAGTTTTGATATAATAAAAACTTAACCACACTTTGCCTTGTATTTTAACATAACATATTAATATTACTGGAGTATTTAACATACAATAAAACAGAACAGCTTATATATTAAATACTTGATCTCTTATGTAACTAAATTTACTAGAAGGTAAAGCCTTTGTTAGAAAGTCTGCAAATTGATTCGAGCTTTCTACATATTTAATGTTAATGATATTTTGTTCTACCTTCTCTCTAATGAACTTATACTTTATATCTATGTGCTTTGTTCTTCTATGGTAAATAGGATTATGAATGAGCTTAATAGCACTCTGATTATCAATACATAGAGTCACCACCAACTGTGGTTCATGAATATCAATTAATAACTGTCTAAGCCACAAAATTTCTTTGGCAGCTTCACTTGCGGCCATATATTCAGATTCCGTAGTTGATAAAGCAACAGTATTTTGTTTTCTGCTAGCCCAAGTTACAGGTCCACCATTCATCATGAAAATGTAACCAGTATTCGATTTTCTTGAATCAATATCTGAAGCAAAATCTGAATCAGAATAGCCTATTAATTCACTATTACCATTATAAGTAATACAAAGCTCTTTTGTCTTTATCAAATACCGAATAATTCTTTTAACAGCGTTTACATGATCTTTACTAGGATTATTTAAATATCTACTAACAATGTTCAAGGCATAACAAATATCAGGTCTAGATACAGTTGACAAAAACATTAAGGCTCCCACTGCTTCCCTATAAGGAAAATCAATAACACACTTATTCATATTTTTGTTTAAAATAACATTATTATCAGCAGGGGTACTACATGGATTTGCTTCTGACATGTTAAACTTACTTATAATATGCTCTATGTACTGTTTTTGACTTATCACAATTGATCCATTAATTTTAGTTATCTCCATACCAACAAACATATGCAAATTTAACACTTTTATCTTAAAACTTTGTTCTAAATCCTTAATGATGTACAATAAAGTATTATGACTTTTTGATAGTAATAATGCATCATCTACATATAAAATTAGGATCACTTTATGGTTATTAAAATTACCTACAAAAACACAATTGTCTGAGGGACACATTTCAAAACCATATGTAGTTAAGAAAGAAGAAAATTTTCTATTCCAACAGCGGGATGACTGCTTTAAGCCATATAAGGATTTTAATAACTTACAGATCTTTCCTGGCTCACTGTACACTCCCTCCGGCACCTCCATATAGACATCCTCTGATAACTCACCATACAAAAATGCAGTTTTAACATCAAATTGTTGTAGTTCATAATTTTCTCGAGCTGCAAGAGATAATATTATTCTTATGGAGTCATACCGTGTAGTTGGGGAAAATGTTTCCTTGTAATCAATATCTTTAGTTTGTGTAAATCCTCGTGCACAGAGACGAGCTTTGTATCTTTCTATGTCACCATCTGAATTTCTCTTTACACAAAATACCCATTTAGAAGTCACTGTCTTCTCATTTTTTTTATCTATTAACATCCATGTTTCATTTTCTTCTAGTGACTGCAATTCTTCCCTTATAGCTTCCTTCCATTTATCACTATTCTTACAATTTATAGCTTCTTCATATGTAGTGGGTATATCATACTCAATAAAATTAGCTTCTTCATTTCTATTTCTCCTCGGTCTCAGCGTAATATTTCTTCTATTACATTCAGAAGTCATTCGTGGAGGCTCATAATTCACATCATTGGGATCCTCTCCTGATTCTATACTTTCAAAACTAGACTCTGAAGAACCTTGCTGTTCTCCTGGTGAAGAAACTGGCACTGTTTGTGCTTCTTGACAGTTTTCTTTCTCATTGGCAATAGAAATGGAGGTGATATTTCTTCGTTGTATTGGTATGTTGTTCTCATTAAAGCGTACATTTCTACTCACTGTTATCTTCCCGGTTTTACTATCAAACATTCTATAATTTTCATTTTCATACCCCACTAATAATAGTTTCACACTCTTTCTGTCTAACTTTCTTCTTCGTTCATCAGGTACATGAACATAACCTTCTGAACCAAAAACTCTGATGTGTTCAAGGGCAGGTTTTTCTCCATTCCACAGTTCATATGGAGATACATTTTTCGTTTGTGTTGAAGAACTTCTATTTAATAAATACACTGAACAATTTACTGCCTCAGCCCACAGATTTAATGATATATCACGAGAGTACAACATGGACCTAGCACTCTCCATTATTGTTCTCATTTCTCTCTCGACTCGGCCATTTTGCTCAGGTGTGTATGGTGCTGTACGTTCATGAGTGATCCCTTCATTTTCCAAGTAAGTTTTAAATTCATGATTGATGTACTCACATCCATTATCTGTATGCAATATACGAATGCCATGGCCAAATTTATTTTTAACAATTGCATTATACTTTTTAAAGTAATCAAACACATCACTCTTGTGCTTCATCATAAATGCATGTCTATAACTGGTGGCTCCATCCTTAAATAAGACAAAATATCTTGCCCCTGATATTGATGTGTGTTCCATAGGACCGCATACATCACTGTAGGTTAAGTCACCAGCTTCACATTGTCCTCTACTAGATTTATGAAAAGGTAGACGGCTCTGTTTACCATAGTGACATGCCTCACATGTAAAGTTATTATCATCAGTCACGATGACAGGAATTGCACCATTTTTGCTCATGTTTTGCACCTCTTTTATATTCAAATGTCCAAGACGCTCATGCCAGATTTTTAAACTTGATTGCACTAAATTACAATTTATTTGCAATTTAGTTTTAATATTTACTTCATAAAGGTTGTTTTCTTTCAATGTCGCAGTCATCACAACAAGACTGTCTTTCAATATTAAGGCTTCACTGTGTTTCTTAATAATAACATATCCCTTTCTTGTTGCCATACCTTCTGAAAACAAATTCCTGTGCAAGTCTGGTACATAAAGTACATCCTCTATAATACTTTGCTCCCACTTTCCATTCACATATCTATTAATCAATACATTTCCATGACCTTTCACCATGAGTTCCTTCCTGTTTCCCAATCTCACAGTTCTCTCAACATTATTTGGGTCATATTCTTGTAATTCACAAAAGTAATCATGTCTATAAGACATGTGTGCAGATGCACCACTGTCAAGAATCCATACATCGGTATCAGCTTCAGATTGTAAACACTGCTCCGCACTGAATGCTAGCATCTTTTGCTCTTGAGAGGAAAGCCTCTCAGACTTCTTTGGGACTCGACAATCCCTTGCAAAATGCCCTCTTTTGTTGCAATTATAACATACAAATCTATGCTGATTATGTTGGCCGGATGTAGAACTTTTATTTCCATTTTGGGACTTGTTTTGCTTTCTAGTATGTTTCACAGCTATTAAAGCATTCTCAGATTCTTCTTCATTTGTTAAGCTTGCTTCCTCATCCAGTAACCTTGCTGTTAGGTTCTGTATAGTTTGTGCGTGTGGGTCTAATGATAACCATGCTTGACGCAGAGAGCGATATTTAGATGGTAATGTACTTAATATCTTGGTCATGATAGCTGTGTCACTTATCTTTTCACCACTTTCTTTTAATTGCTTCGCCAAATTCTCCACTTTGGAAACATGCTGTGCGATATTGTCAGTTGGTGACATTTTATATTGATAAAACTTCTCATGCACAATCATTTTGTTGAGCTCTGATTTTTGTTCGTAAATCGATTCTAATTTTACCATCACTTCTTTTGCCGTTTCACAATTTTCAACTAGCGAAATTTGATTTAGCTCCATAGATGAAGTTATTATGAACATGGCCATACCGTCGTTTTTCTCCCACTGGTTCGTATCACCCGTTGTGGGTCTCGCTGCATAAATATTCAACCCTTTCGCTTTTAAGGCACAATTTATTTGGAACTTCCATTGCCTGAATTCCTTGCCATTAAATTTCTCAACTCTCATTGAATTTGAGACTTCCATGTTGAGGTTAGATTGTAAAACCACGTTGCCGGCAATTCACAATTTAACTTGTACACGTATATTTACTTTGCTCTTTACTTAATCCGTGTTTTGAACGTATCTGGGCCCATAACCTATTGGGTTTAGGCTACTAACCGCTCGCTTGCCCGTGTCAACTGGGAGGTGTCATGCAGTGGCGCCCTACATTGCCCGTGTCATGCTAGAGGTGACATGATCTTGACGCGAGCTTTGGCCGTGTCAACTGGGAGGTGACATCGCGTCGCACTTAGCTATGCCCGTGTCAACCTGTGCATGACATGGGTTCCCGCCGTCGAAATAGCCGATTCTACCCGTCTTTATCGCTCCAGGGCCTAACTTGTATTATTTGTCTCGTTTCTTCATGAAATTCCACACCCACATGACGCTAGACAATCGTCTAATCAGGCGTATTGAAATTCAAAAAAAATAAAAACGACGCGTCGGTGGCGTGATCGCGTCAGTCCGACTGAGGCGCTTTGTAAGCCATTACGTGCGTTCGATTTTTTTGTTATTGGTGATTTGTTGTGTGTTTTTTCTTCATATAAATATAAAGGTAAGTGTTCAACAAACACGTAGATATAAAAATTCCAACATGAAACATATGATTTAACCTTTTTCGAGACCTAACAACATAGGTTAGTGGGTGTGTGGGTGCGCAACATGGAAATGATTGCCTTTATTTTGATCATTTTATTGTATTTTCCTAGTAAATTCGTGTTTTAGAAGTTAAATCTGTTAATCATCTAACAAATTACAAGTACAAAGGCAATAATTTCGATGACAAAATCGCAATAATTTCGATTTGTAAATACCCTTGAACGCGCTTGGAAAAAATGCTACTTTAGGGCTGGCTACACACTTACACAGAACTCATGGTCCGGATACTGATTATTTGGACGGATCGTCCGGATACGGTTGATGGTGTTTTGGCATTTACAATAATATATTTTAATATTGATTTATTTATATTAAATTAAAAAAAACTACTTTTGGTATTCTAATTGTTTTTGGTTCTGGTGCATGAACGGTTTTATTTTTGCTATAAGGTCGCATCATGTCGGATAACACTAACAGAAAGCCACGCTGCGCACGCGCACTACATTTTTTTAAAAGGTAAATCAAAATATATTAATAATAATTACATTGTTTACCTATTCATTTTTCATTTATTACTTGAATGATTTAAGCTTAACTAGAAAAGTTCTCTCGAAACTAAAGTTAATTTTTTTGGTATTTTATTATTGGTTGTATTAAGATCGGATCAACGATACTTGTTATTGATTCATGTTTATATTTGATATGTTTTTGTGTTTAGGGCCGAAACCAGGGGAGCGGCTTTGGAGTCTGCAGCGCCAGGTTCGTCCGTGCGTGATATTGCAAAATTTCCTAATAGGTAAATGAAAATATATTAATAATAATTACATTGTTTACCTATTCATTTTACATTTATTACTTGAATGAGTTAAACTTAACTAGGGATGGAGTGGAACAGTCATTTTTATGGAAAAGTTCTCTGGAAACTAAAGTTAATTTTTTTGGTATTTTATTATTGGTGGTATTAAGATCGGATCAACGATACTTGTTATTGATTTATGTTTATATTTGATATGTTTTTGTGTTTAGGGTCGAAAAGTTGGTGGACGGCTTGAAGAAAGTAAAGGCGGGAAAGGCTGCAAGCTCCAAAGGCCTGAGAAAGCTCAGCGCTGACCAAAAAAAACAGTTAGCCCACCTGAAAGATTTGAAACAGGTGGGCAACTTCAGGATGCCTGATGCCTTCGAAAAGGGTAAGGGGAAGGGGAAGGGAAAGAAAGGAGCCGACAGCCGCCAATGGATCCCCTGCCCGATCGAACCCGGTGTGCCGTCCGTGCCTCCCCCAAGGGTACCCCAGCCTTGGGAGCTTCAACAGCAGTCGAACTCACTTCAAGGGCTACTTGATGAAACGACAGCAGCAGCGGAGGATGACGTTGTAGAAGGTACACCACCTTCGCCTGGTGCACAAAGGGGTCCGTATCCTGGACTACTAAAAAAACGGGTTGAAATAAATGCTGATGACACGCCGACTGCGAAGAAACCGCGCATTTGTTTCAGCCCGTCAATGCAGGTGGTCCAGGTTACGGAATTGCCCGCAAACCTGGTGACAGCTGATATTGAGTTCATTAATTTTACACCGACATCCGGCACTTCTCGAGCAGAGGTGTGTGGTTCGGGCAGGAGCGCCGTGTCTAACATTTCTCTTGAGGTCGATGTCGAGATCGAGCGCGACATCGATCCAAATAGCGGTAGCGAAATTGAGCCGGATGAGGATGTTGAGGAGGGTGATTTTTTGTGCCGTAGACCAAGTAACGTTGACGTGGATGTGGACGAGCTGAACCCCACAGAGGCCTTGGACCTCATTCAATTGGACGCTGAAGAAGACCAAGCCATTCGAGCCATTGCTGCGGATGATGTAGATGTATTAGATTTTGATTGGCGCGGTGATTATGAACATTTTAAGGGCGTTAGGGAAGTGTTTACTGGTTCATCAGGCCCAACCAGTGACAACTCAGGGATGTCACCACTGCAGGTCTTCGAACAAATTTGGGATACCAGTATGATCGACCACATTGTAACTGAAACGAATAGGTACGCGCATGACCTTAAATGTGAAAGACGTGAAAAGCTCGCGTCCAGGATGCAGCGGTGGAAAGATGTCGACAGGGAGAAAATGTGGCGGTTCTTTTCCATCCTTTTGATTCAATCCACCGTAGTCAACAATGTGGAGCGTGAATACTGGTATCCCAGTATTGAGCAAATGCGGATTGGGGATTTTGGGAAGATTATGACATACAACCGCTTCATTTTAATAAAGAGGTGCCTGCATTTCGCTGACAATTCCTCCTTGCCTGAGCACCCCTCCAAACTCGACAAGATAATGCCCATCGTCGCGAGGCTCAATCAGAAATTTAGCTCTATATACCTTCCCGAGCAAAATGTGGCAATCGACGAGTCGCTCCTTCTATGGAAGGGGCGACTCTCGTTTAGCCAGAGAATTGCCACAAAAAGGGCTCGGGAGGGTATCAAGAGCTATGAGCTCTGCGAGTCTCGCACGGGGTACTTGTGGAAAATGGAGGTGTACTCAGGCAAGGGGCACACTCATGTCCCACAAAATGAGGTTGCAGTCGACGATGAGCCGGATAACGCCACCTCCCAAATTATCTTAAACCTGATGCGACCTCTATTTGGAAGAGGCCATACACTGGTTTTAGACAATTTCTACAACTCTCCCCTTTTATCGAGGCTGCTAAAATTACGACACCGGACTGATACCATGGGCACCCTTAGACTCAACCGAGATTTTGTCCCGGAGGGGCTAAAAGCAAAAACCAAAAAAAACATGCGGTATGGTGAAGTTGCTTTTAGCTCCACCAAGGATTTAACTTGCGTTGTTTATATGGACAAAAACATTGTGCCCATGATATCCACCTACCACCAACCACAAGTCGGGGGAAAAGTTAAGTACGGCCAGTTTAGGTACAGGCCAAGAGTCATTTTGGACTATAACATTTCTATGGGGGGCATCGACCGAAAAGACCAGCTGCTCAGCAGTTTCCCCTTAGAGAGGAGCAGAAATTTGTGCTGGTACAAAAAGTTGTTCCGCCGACTTCTGAACGTATCGGTACTCAATGCTTCCATAATATACGACCACGACCGCACGGGTTCCGCCAAGCTCGGAAATCGCCAATACCGGCTGAAACTTATAAAGGAGATGCTGGACCTCTCCAGCAAACCCACCACCACAACCATCACCAAATGCGCCGGCACACATGCACTTGCCTGCGAAAACCAAATCGCAGCGGTGCAAATTGTGTCACCAACACAAAGTGCGGCGCACGACAGTGTGGAGGTGCGGTACGTGCCAAGTGAGTTTGTGTATAGAGGGGTGCTATACACAATATCACGAAAATTTTCAGCTACATGATATTACTTTTGTAGTTGTAAATATAACTGTATCTGTATTTAAAAAATTTCATTATAAAAATATAAATAAAGCTTTTGGAAGAGGCCTATTCCTGAAAAACAATAATGTAATTTAAAAGTAGAACTGTTTGATTAAAAATACTTAAAGTAAAATAGTATAAATTCTAGAATTTGATTTGTGTATAGAAAAAAAGGGTTTTTATTTTTATTTTATTTATTATTAGTTGTAAATATAAAGTTACACGAATAATATCGTATATACTATACCTATGTTAATATACTAGTTATGTATAACATTATATTCTAGGTTTAATAAGAATAATATATTTTTGTATAAAAACAATTCCGGATACTGTAGATTTCCGAATATTGTTACGTGTACAGTCCGCTTTATAATACTCGTATTAGGTTATGTTGACAGGTACTTCAGCATGTTTTTTGTTTAGCTTTGATGTTTATGATTTTAAAATATGAATATTACAAGTGTTATACCTTTTTGGAATGGGGATAAAACGTTCTTTTGTATTTTGATTTATTTTTTCTTTATCCATAAGTGTATACAACAAAAAAAAACTGTTAATCTGAGTGATGTTACTGAGTGTATGTGAAGTGTTTTAGAAATATGCATATTTCTCAAATGTGGTAAATGCTATCTGTATGATTCTTGTTTGTTTTCAAAAGAATAAAAGACTACTTATTCAGTGTTAGCTATTTTATTTTCCTAAAAGTGATATTTGTACATTTAATAGCTTTGTTAAGCTATGGTAAATTACGCCGCGCTGCGCCAAATATTGGTATGGAAACAACGGCCTTTTAATTAATAAATATCTATGAACAGGTGAGCATTTCTTTTTCTTATTCTATTACTCATTATATTGGCAATATAATCAAACAATAAAAATCATATGTCATCACTTTTATTTTTGAGATATGAGCTTTTGAATAAAAAACGAGCTTCACAACGCCCTACTTCTAAGTTCAGCACAGCATAGCTCTGCACCAAAGTCGTAATTTGATAAACAAAATACACCATTGTGAAGCTAGTTTCATAACAAACATAAATATATACAACACTTGACACTTTTTTAAACAAATTGAGTCATAAGAATCGATTTTGTGAACCTCGACCCACGCGCTGGCGGCACCAAAAATGGCGGGGCAAAGTAGGGTTTCACGATTCAATTCGTCGGGCATTTGAATGCAGGCCAAGGTCAAGAGCACCGGGCAAAGGCCACGGGCACAAGTCACGTCTCGGGCAAGCGAGCGGTTATACCATCAATTCCGGAACCTGTGTTAGGATCTAGTTTAATAATAATTTTTGTAACTTCTTTCACGGTACCTGGTTCGATAAAATTCAGTTCACCTTTGTCATTTATTTTGGAATAAATTTCGTTTTGACTTCTTTTATATTCATCGGGGATCATATTAGCTAAGACTGAACCAATTATAATGAAAGAATGATTAAAATGTTCGCAGATTTCCTTATCGTCACTGATGCATCTTGTATTAATTTCCAGTTTATGTGGTCCAACCTTGTTTTTAATTTTATTGTTTGAAAGATCATTTATCAAATTCCACAATTTTCTTGGTTTTGTCATATTGTTTTTAAATTTGTTGATGTAATATGAACTTTTCGTTTCTTGTATCTCTTTTAATAGTTAAGAGTTTGGCAATCTCATAATCCTTTTTTGAACTAATATCTGAAGTATTTGATTTATATTTCTGCCACAGTATATTCCGATTGTCAATGTCTTTAATTATATCTCGCTTGATCCAGTCTTGCCTTGGAGGATTTAATATTTTAGTTTTTATTATCTTATTCTGAGATAAACAACACTGTAGCTTTTTTTCAAGTCTCTCATACAATGGGTTTTCTTCGTCTTGAGTCATGTTTTCGAAACTATTGTACATTTTTTTATAATCTAGGGCAGTATATTCCACTTTTTTTGTTAGGGGCGTGCTACATCGTTTTATTTCCAAAACGATTGTTTTTATTTCCTTTGTTATTGTCATTTCTCGATTGCATACGAGTGTGAAAGAAATTATAGCAGCATGAAGTACAACACTTGAAGAAGAGAAGAGAGAAGAACACAAGAATTGAAGAGTTCCGTTATTTCCTCATGGATCCCATAATCAGAATCTAACCAAACTCTCATTAGACTATCTTTGAAGTATACATAGCCTTAAAAAAGGAACATATATATAAAGGAATATAAAAATTTGGCCGAGTATCGTTTATTTGCTTCTAAAAGTTGAAGAGTTTCGTTACTTTCTCATGGATCCTATAGGATACAAGAGATATGAGATAGAGGATATAAGAGACGCGGCGAGAAAACGAAGAGAAGACGTGGCGAACCGATACACGTTATTGTCTAAGCCTTACATACACGATCATCTTACTTTTTTTACTGTTTTTTACTGTTTGTGTTTTAGTTACTGTTGTCGTTATTATTATATGATGTTTTTCTTATATTTACATTATAATGTATTTGTTTCTCATGGAAATGAATGAAAGTACCTACCTATATGTTTTTTAAATTAACAAATAAATAAATTATTACAAGAGAAGCTCAGAACAGAACAATTTTGTTCTTGTTGGTTTAGAAGAGATCGAAAGTATAAATTAAACTACATAAACAACTTACCAGCAACTTTGATGTTTCTAGAGTGATACGATATTCCACCACATGCGACTTCTTTTGCAAACACACCACGACCTTTTAGCACTTCTACAAATTTTGTAACGTTTTCAGCAGGACCGGATATCGTTGAAGATTCAAAACTATTATGACAGGCAACATCGATTTCAGGCGGAAGAAGACCAATAATCTGCAAGTTACAAATATATACATTTTTTTTTATTATCCTAATAATTTCACAATCTTCAGTAATATTTTGACTGACTCTTTATTACCGAAATATACCGCATAGAAGCACCAGAGGCATTTAGAGTGATGAATCGAGGCATATTTCCAAAGTTATAGAATTTTAGCCAAGACTTTTCATTAACATTTATACAAATTGCACAAATTTCAAAAATTTCCCCGTATAATACTATATACTTACTTATGTTTTTAAATTTAAAACAGTTATTATTATTACAGCCTAGAGTCGTGTTAATACTGCGAAATATTATATTAAGCAGAAACCAGATCAAATGATAAAGCTTAATGTGAAATCAAGTCCCAACGCAGATTGTTTAGGTAAATCTTGCTTCATTTTTCGTGAAATACGAAAACTCCCATTATCCTCTAGCATTAACAGACGCTTGTGTTGCTTACCATTTCATAAATAATCTAAGTGACAATTGTAGATAGTGCGTAAAAAAGTTTACCTTACAATCAGATTTTCTAATTTAGATTTTCTAGTAGTGGTTCGGAGTCTGGAGATGTGCCCGATGCATGGCAATAGGCTCACCAC
>DWFO01004306.1:0-11452 GCA_018246595.1 Mimoniades nurscia nurscia
CCAGACTCCGAACCACTACTAGAAAATCTAAATTAGAAAATTTTGTAGTGTTCGAACCGGGAATCGAACCCGGGACCGACCGATCGGCAGTCGCACTTGCAACAAACACGACCAACGAGGCAGTAGTTTCATTTTGACGTGCAAAAACTGTTGTAATGAACCAATTTTGAATAAATGATATTTGAATTTGAATTATCTTCAATATCTGAGGCCACTACAATCTTTGGAATTTTATCCCGCTAAAATTCTAGGTACAGTAAATTATATATAATAAAAATATTAGGTTTAGTGAAAATTTCCCACAAAAACATAGTGTTATAGCCATGATACTTTAAATGAAGAAATCTGCAAACTTATTTAAACTTATCTAGCCATGGAAGAAGTTTGCTTACAAATTTTAGTAGATATTTCTTGCGTAATTTCCTTACTGCCAAACTCGTTAGCGCCTGACGCAAATACAATTACTGCTGATTCGCACCGATTGACGTATAACGCCAAATGAGCCGGCGCTTGCCTCGCACATATTATTTTGAATAAGCAATTTGAATTTATGGTAACAGTCAAAAATTGACTAAGTTGGCTTTCTCATAACTTCTTATGATCCTATGACAAATTTAAATAGGTATTACAAATAAAACTAATCAAACAAAATTTAAAACATAACCCTAATTAATAAGGTACAAAGTCTGAAATCAATAAATTTTAGTTGGATAAATCTATTATAACCAAATATGAAACTTCTTATAGCGTTTGCTCGATTTATGCACCCGCAAGACGCAAGTGCGGTAGACCAAGAGAAAACCGCTAAAGGTGAACCGTTTTGGCACCTTCTTTAATAAAATTACGGAATTACGGAAAGTAATTACATTTAGTTGGTTTTATCAACTTAAACACGCAGATTTGCAACTGTGCATAATTCCTATACTTTTAAGACTGATCCTAATTCTAAACAGGCTTTAATTAAAATAAACATACAATCAGCCTTGTAATCCCAGAAAATATGGGCGGAGGAGTGTAGTGCAGTTCCATGTTTATGGTCCACTTTGGAATAGCTGGTGATCCTATTGCCATATACCGGGCACATACCCAGACTCTGAGCCACTACTAGAAAATTTAAATTAGAAGAATCCAATAGCATGCGACCCGGCATGTGAACACAGGACCTTTTGATCGGCAATTACGGTCCCAACTATTATATAACGAGGCAATCAAGCCAGGCTTTAATTTGTCACCGAAATCTGTGATCTTAGGTACGTCGAAACATCTTAACGATAAATTATTATACCTCGCTTGTATTGTCTGCGAATTATACAGTTCATAATTGGATTCCTCAAAGAACTGTTGCAAATTGAACTAGGATGCATCTACAATCGAACCCAAATAGAGAATTCTAACACATTGGGTAGATGTTAGATGTTATGCTATAGGAATTTCATTGTCTATATCCAGAACCTATCGATGAGATTCTTTTTAATTGCGTGTAATGTTATTTTTAGCTTAAAGAGCCTATCCTATTAAAACAATATTTAATTTTCAGCATACATACATTGCGAGATGAAAAGATGTACGAAGTAAAAAATTCGGTAAATGCGAGTACGAACATTATCCTTTTTACATCTTATTTCTACCAAAATGATTAGGCGGTTCTTTTACGAGTACGTAGATTATATTTATCTGGAACATCCAATAAATTTCGTTTGCAGTATTATCACGTGTCATTTCTTGTATACCTTCGCTCTGAAACTCGTTAAGCGCCAGACGCAAATACAATTATCGTTAATTCGCTTCGATTGACATATAACGCCGAATAAGTCAACGCTCTGTGAATGTTCGCCTCGCACGTGAGTTTAACTTGAGCCCGGTATGAATGGCTGCGCTTTCCTTTATTTTCATACAGTCATATTCTATCCTTTAAATTACTTTAATTTCTATCCTTTAAATTCTATCCTATCCTTATCCTATTATTATATCCTTTAAATTACTTTAATTTAAAAAATCTTATATAACTTTATAAAACTGGTAAAATATGAAGATCATCTAGCACTACGCATCAAATCTTGTATTATTGTGTTTTGCAAAGTATTCCAACTTACGCTTTATTGCTACCAGCGCCCAAGACCAATGATAACACAGAACATCGAAAAACCTTTATGACTAAACAGGTCGTGTTTAAAGGTCAAGGTACCTATGACCACTTGATCGCATATGGCCTATGGTACATACTTTTTTACTTGCACATTGAAAGGAATGCCTTTTCTTCGTAAAATACTTATTCCATTGGTCTTCTGGTATTAGTTCTAGAATTAAATCTGCACTTTAACCTCACACTTTGTCGTAGATTATCTTCTCATGTAAACGAAAGCTGAAAACATAGGAAGGGGTAACATATAACATTTACTATTTCAGTTATTGCAAAACTAACACCAACTATGGTTATATAAACACTCATGGGAAATCTAGCCGGAGTTATGATTCACAGGCATGCCGCTTAAATTTGGTTGATGGTAAAATAATGCGACGGGTTTGTGTGTTTTATTCCCACCGAGGCAAACATATATTTTAAAGTGCTCTTGTGAAGTTCACGAGGCTTTATCTGTCTTATCCGTTACCCATTAATGAACATTAGAGGGTTGGTAGTATATTCCTTTTGCAATTAAACAACTTTTCGAATTTTAGTGTTTCTGAAACAAAATGGATTTGAACAAATTGAAAATAGTAGATTAAGAAGGAAAAAAAAGTGTTTTTTAAACTTTCAATCAATGTTAAGCTAAACGCTAAACGTTAAAGTACAGACTATAAAAACCAGACAGGCAGACTAGGTAAACTAAAAAATATATTTGAAAGGCGAGCAAACAAAAAAAAAATGAAGTCAGGGATTGAAAAGGAACGTAAACTATTAAACCTCATTTGATCAGCTCTATAGCTCAGAGAACATTGAATTGCCTAGCGAAATAAAGGAAAAATGGGAACATCCAAAAATGTATTACTAGAACAATGATCAAATTTTCGGTTATGGTCTCTCAAGCTAAAAACAATGCATTGTTAATAACTAAATACAATTTGACGGTTCCAGGAAATGGCGGCGTAAAGTGTACAACTACAATTGCTAAAAAATACGAAAGTGAGGATTCTCCCCGCTGTCACATAATGAAGTAGTCAGCGGGATGAAATAATTTTTTGTTTAAAAAGGGGTTAAAAATTTACCTCGTTTCCTAAATTCTACAGTCATTTTTGGAAGTTGTCAAAGTACTTGAGATGAATTGTTACATAATTTAAGGCTTTTGTATCTACTGTTTCATCAATTTTGTTTCTGTCAAGTATTGAATTTTATTCGAGAGGTTTGATAGGTTTATTAAAATTGCTCGCGCATACTACCTAGGTTTGCGTGACAACAGCAGTAGTTTGTTTATATCAAATTCCTATACATGTAGACGATGAAGTAAAATCCTACTTTAAGGTAAGTTACTTCGGAGTGACCTCTATCGAAACCGCTCTGTTTTGTCAGCAATTGCCTTACACACTTATAAATCCTATCACAGTCTATTTGCATATAGTGGCTGTAGAGTGCAATCATTTTCTCGGCAAATCTGCAAAGAATATTTTATTTCCTCCAGAAAGTGTTGTAGTCTCACACTGCTGAAATGTGAATTAATATCTTTGAGGGCGTCCTATAAAAGTATCGCTTACAATTTGAAGTTCACTAATTGAGTAATGACATTAAAATTTTATTTTTCCGAAAAAGCCTAGATTTGGCTGGTTCGCCAGTACTTCACAACACAATGGCTCACCCTAAGGCGTCACTTTGAAGTTTTGAGGCTTTAATTTAAATAATTGAAACTTTACCTTGTTTTGCGCTTGGAAACTTCGCAATTTACCTTTCAAGTAATCCGCGACATTTAGAACTAAAATTCTGTTGAATTACCAGGAGGTGAAGTAGTGGTTAGTTACTTTGCATTACTTTTGTGAAAAGATTATAATCAAAATGTATTTCATATTTTATTTATTAATGAAGAAAAACATGTAGGTACATTGGATTTGATAGAAAAAAATCGTTTTATCATATTAGTAGACTCCACATCAAGGGACAGTAGATCGACAAAAAAAATGAAAGAACATTCGGTACTTTCTTAAAATAAAGTAGAAACCAATGTAATCTTATTTCGGTTGATTAGAATTTCTTTTCTTTTGACTTTGGCGTGAGAATGAACAAACACGAAACAGCTGTCCATATGTATCAATATCAGCCAAGTTATATCTGCTCATAGTTCAATATATGTTACGAGTATTCAAAGATTTTATAAGGAAAAGCGTAATAAAATAATTCGATATGTATTTATTATACATAATATGATGGATTCGATTAGACAGAACCTTATTATTATACGTTCTCAGTCAGTCTAGTCTAGATCTAACGGGCGGACCTGATAGACTATCTCCTATCGTATGTCTTCCGTGTCGCAGAATTATTACTTATAGTCTGATTACGCGTATGAAAATTTTCCATTCTTAGATTATACAGTAGCTCTCTAAGTAAAGCATCCACAATTAATGATCTATGAATATTCAGGTCAAAGCTCCGCCTTTTACTTCTAGCATTTGCAAGCTCATAATTGTTATGCATCGAAATATTTCCAGCTTTCGAAACCTAACTAACTAACTAGCTATACCGCTAATAATGAAGTACGCGCAGAAGTAATATCACTTTAAGTGCAAATACCAGAATTTATACAACATTCCAGTATATTTTGTCATAATTATTATCATCATCAGCCTATTCTTGTCCACCGGTGGACATAGGCCTCTTCAATAGCACGCCACCGAGCTCGATCTTCAACTGTTCGTATCCAAATGCTGACTTTGCGTATATCGTCACACCATCGAGCTGGATTACGTCCTCCGCTACGTTTACCAAGCCATAATCTCCACTCCGTAATACATCTACGCAACGGCTGTCGGTTCTACAATAGATGTTATCAACCCATTGCTACTTTAATTTATTAATACTTTGGTCAATTTAGATAACTTTGGTTCTCTCTCGGTTCGCTTGGTTTCTGATTCAATCTTTCAGAGAGACTCTGAGCATAGCCTTCTCCATGGCTCGCTGAGCGACTTTAAATGATTATAATGAGTAAATACATTGGAATGGACTAACGCATCTTACTATTTAATATATACGGAAGAAAGTTAATTCAATTACTAAGTTCACTGTTAACATGCACACCATGTTTCAAGTCAAGTTTAATTTATAAGACTATTATAATACTTATGATATCATTTTTTGCTGCACTAAAATGAAAATAAACCCGCTTGGGAGAACTAGCAAGCTTTACGAGTCGTAGCAATGAATGTTTTTGGTTGATTGCCTACCAACCTGGCAGCTTTACGAGTGTGCGTAATATTTCGTGCAAGCGAACTACTTCTTTTTATAGCATGCAATAAGTATTAAATTACGATGAACTAATCACACCTGACCTCGACGTGGTAGGATTTGATACAAGTTTCAGAAAGTTTATAGTTATGCTCGTTTGTTTACAGTTACAAGTTAATTCAATGAATACAAGTTAATTCGATGAATACTATTTAAATTACGATTTTATTTACGATAGGCATATAAATGTTGACATCTAATGGCATTTATTTTGAATTATTAGTTGCCGTCATTCTGTACCACATTTACCCTAAGGGCTAAGTTAGAACACTCTATGCTTTCCAGTATAAGAAACATAAAATTCAAAATGCCAAAACGCGCTCACATGTTTCTTATATTAGATACCTATTCCTTCGCTTTTATTCAGAATAGATTTCAGTGGTATTTTATATTGCTAGAAATGATGGCTTTATTTACCTTTTTTACTACTGAACGTAAGAATTTATGGATGTTTTTCCGACCCTTTGTATCGTTCCGCTGTTGGAACACCGGTCTCCTCTCGGAATGAGAGGGTTTAGGCTATGCCCTTAACTGTTGCACTTGACTAGCTTAGAAGATTATGGTCTGCTATGCTAGCTAAGTACGAGATAATGGACTCCACACGATTTTAGAGAACAAATTTTTTTGTGAACTCTAAGATGTGAAGTAATCTATCCCAGGTCCTTATTTGTAAGCTCCTGCTGATCGCAGGAAGGTACATGGGGAGACATACTTAAGTTTTATATTAATATTTCTTACAAAATTGTTCGAAAATGTTATGTTTCGAGCAGCAGAAGATTTGAAGTAAAAAAAAAAGTTTTATATTTTGCTGTACATTATTAGTGTTACGTTCTAATATAAAATTTTTCTCTACAATATTTTAAATTTTAATGCTCCTGGTGGCGTGGAGTTTTCAGATTTGGAAAAAATAATAAAGAAATATGTAGCAACTGTTACTGCTTAAAAATACAGAAGTGAAGCGACTCGACACTTTAAACGAAAGTGGTCAGCGCGGCTAGTTTCTTACTCGTTTTAAAGTTTTTAACATGTTTGCTAGAGTGCCTGAACATAAAAATGTACTTTTATCAGTAATGTTTTGAATTTTCTACAGCGTCGCTATCAACGCATTAGTCACTAGGTTCTTCTAGTCTTCGGTGATTAGGTTTTTTGTTGAAACCTTTAATTAGTGGAGGTATTTAATATTTTTAATTACACAGAGTTGATACATATAGGGGGATCCACTCTTTCTGATTTCGAATTGTTTATTCAGCGTGTGTGTGAAAGCTCAGAGCGCGTCGCTCATTCGGCGTTATACGTCAATTGACGCGAATCAGCGGTAATTGTATTCGCGTCAGGCGCTAACGAGTCTGAGTGCAAGGAAATTACATAAGTAACGGTTGTCGATACATGTGAATGTGTTCATGAAACGGTATGTATAAGTTATGATTGTATTATCCGTCGGAAGTTTTTTAATATATTTAACATCAAATATTAATTATTTTTGTCATCATCAGCCTATTTCGGTCCACTCCTGGACATAGGCCTCCCCTGAGGAGTTGTTCCCTTAATCCCCACGTTGGGATGCGGGTTGGGGATACTTACGCTACTGCCCATTGGCGGTCAGGACATTTAGCTGTACCTAGGCAGACGGCGCCATACCGCAATCAACCAGTGTTGGGTTTAGTCACCTCTTATACAGGGTGTCGGTATCCCAGCACAGGGTTAGGGATTGTATTCTTACTGCGTCCCGACACTGATTATATTGATATTATATCAATATGAGCTTTGATGTTACGTAATTCCACATGGCATACCATAACTGACTTTACCCACGGGTAAACGTAAAGAAAATAATGCTACCAATCGGAAATTAAATCAGTTATGTAACAATGGCCGCGGTAGTTTGTTTTTTGTAGAAAATTCCCAAATAAAAAGTAGTTATTAAATTGACGTTCAAAACGTGCACTCAAACTGCAATTTTGTAGATGGTGTGCATCTAATCCAGTCCGTATATTTTGCTTAACTGCTTTAGCGAATGATATAGCCTTAAAAGCACTACATATAATTGTTGAAAATATTTTTTCTTTTATTGTAATAAAGTTATTGTAACCATGATTGATGTCAGGATTCATACTCCAGACCGCCGTCAACCGATTCTATAAAAATGTATAATGATAAAATTTTCGTTAAAAAAATCGAAGTGCTGTTAAGTACAGTAAATTCATACATAATATAAATATGGTAGTGACGTACATGCATGTGCGGAGTAATAAAATTAAAACATGCCCGTCGTATGCATTTCATAAAAACTTCTAAACGGCTCGTTTTATTGTGAAACTTAACGTAGCGAGTGCAATTTCGGTGTTTACGAGCGGTAATTTACGTTTAGAACAGAGTTCGGGCATGTGAGAGGCTGTTCGATGCATAAGGTGCTTGTTGTGCCATAGTAATGACTAAATGATGCCTTCCAATCATAATTAGTATTCAGTTTCCGCCTCTACTTTTTATATATCGCAACTCATCACTTCGAAGGGACATTAGATGCACTGAATCACTGATGAAATTAAAATTTCTAGTAGTAATCTAGTAATCCCGTAATCTGGATATATGTATGCCCGGTGAATGGCAAAAGGCTCACCACCTATTCCGCAGTGGGATGCAAACGTTACTGGTGAATTGTGAGAGTGTTCTACATTCCTTTGCCCATTGCTTTGGGGATGCGTGATAGGCGTGATATTACGTTTATCTAATTTTTTTCTGTATCTACATAGAATGAAAATCATAAAGCTGTGAAAGCTAAAACAGGAAGGGGGATTATTAGTAACCTATACTATGTTAGCTAAAGAAAAGAGGCTGATGAAATAATCTAGACATCCGTTAACTTTAATAACTAATACGAACAACATAAACATGAACATAACATAATGAAAGAGCGATTTTTTTTTATTAAAAGTAACTTCACGCCTGTAATGCCCGAAGAGGTAGGCAGAGGAATGTAGAACATTCCCACATTTCACCAGTTACTTTTAAGTCCCACGATGGAATAGGTAGTGAGTCTATTGCCATGTATCGGGAACATATCCAGATTCCGAGCCACTACTAGAAAATCTAGTTAAATAATCCAATTTTGCACAATCCGGAATTTAAACCCAAGACCTTTTAAAGTAAACATTAATAATTTATATCTCTGTACATATTCTACCTAAAAAAATATATACCTACCTAGTCCATGTCGGAGACAGAATACATCTCCCAACTTCATGCCGGCACACCAGGGTGTCGTAAGAGGCGACTACACTCATCGCTGGCAGATGGTTCTATGGCCTATCAGGCAAAAGCATAGGCAGTGCGAGAAGCCGTATTATCCAATAGCTAACCTGCATGCTCAGCATGGGGACTATGGACAAAAATCTCTCAGGGAAATTCTACGTTCAGCAATGGACTTCGGCTGATGATGGCGACGATCTATGAGATTTTGTTGCTTTAGAACTTACATCGATCTGGAATATGCTTTTAAATTTCCACAAACTGTGATCTTCGTAATGTCAATGGTACATGGCGGGCGCTCTATATGATACCTGTATAATCATGTAATTATCTCCTAGTTCAATGTACTTCCTTAATCCTCGAAATAATATGGGATTCAGGATTTTTGAAGAGATTATTTGGCTGTAAATATTTAATTAAACACCTATTACAAGTTCGTATACAATAGTGTCATTTGTCTGCATTACTATTGTATTGTAAAGGTACACGTATCTTATTAACTTAAGTGTGTCCAAATCTCTCTATGAATTTTTCTCACTGAAACGACCACATTACTTTGTCTAGTCTGTTTATCCATTTCGTAATTAAGTCTAGACAACTGTCCGTTAATAGCTGAATTAAGCTTATTAAAACCATCCATTTTACTAGTGTACAATTTGTACAGTGCATTAGCAACCAATCTTTAGTTACCTAATTTTGTTGATACCAGATATGTACTTATCTTACTTAGATTATAACAGTCTTAATACCTAAACCTTCATGTATTATAAATGACACTCGCGACAGCATTTAGTATTATGAGTAGTATAAGGGCAAACGGCACGTAATATACTTATTTTAAATTTTAATAACACCTATTTCTATTAACTAATTTTACCAATTTCACTATCTATGGAACTCTACTGGTACTATTAATAAGATGAATGTTCAGGTTAAACTTATTCCGATTTTTAAAAAGTTGATTGACATGTCAAATGTTATCGTGATCCGTCAATTACAAATGAACCAATACAAATTGCTAACAAAAACCGAGTAATCGAATCGAATTCTATATAAAGTGTAAACACGTTACATTGTATGCCGCAGTCACGCGAGTACAGCATGAGTTAGACACGTTTTAAAGAGAATTGATGAGATGTAGACATGTCTTTACTTGTATAATAATGATAATATGACATTGTATCTACTGCAAGTGTAAATGCAACAACTCTGTAGACAACTGAGAAAACATAGGGGCATTATTATGCATTTGGGATAAGAGTTGAGTAAGGCAAGGTAAGTGTGGCAATAACAGTGTTCGTAAAAGCAACGCGTTTCGGTTAGTTTTGTATTACACTTGTTTGAAAAGTTGCATATCAGAGTATATGGCAGCAAATTATAGAAGCCCTTTGATGGAAAAGTAAAACTATATAGTCTGCAACTACATTTCAGCTAAGCATTTTCTGTTATTGGCTCCCTCCTGCGAAGAAGCATTGAGCATTTACAAAGTAAAAGAATGTAACACATCAACGCCATCAGGCCATTTCTATCTACTGTTAGACATAGGCCTCCCCTGAGGGGTAGTTCCCATAATCTCCACGCTGGGCATGCGGGTGGGGGATTGCGGAGCACAGCTTCTCTCACCGTCTCCACCGCTGCCCATAGGCGGTCAGGACATTTAGCTATGCTTAGACAGACCACTCCATACCGCGATCTGCCAGCGTAGGGCTTAGTCCCCTCTTACGTCATTCTATATCCTTGAACAGGGTCAGGGTATGTATTCATACTCCGCCCCAACACAAAGTTATACAAACATGAGTATTGCTAACAGGTTTTACGCCTCAACGATCGACATCAAAACATCACCATCAACATTATTAAAAACATCATTATCATCAAATAATTACATATATTCTTAACTAACCTAGTCATCTTAATAGAAGTTAGACAGGTATGTTGCGTAATCACATGCCGTGTCTATTCGATGTTTAGCTCTATGTAATACATAGATTGATAGCGACACCCGTTCCCAGGTCGACCGAACACTATTGTTCGAGTTAGTTTGCGAGTTAACGTGACTTTCAGCTGCAGGTTATGGGGTGCCTGACCTGAATGACACGTTCTTTTATTCTCAAACCTCATTTCGAACGATTAATCAACACCCAATACGTTAAAGTCGTTGGCCGATAAGCGTCTAGTCGAGAGGTTATTCTGCTTAACCATGAGACTTATTTTGCAAGGAACAAATGATTTATTATACGGCATCACTATCATCATCGGCCTATTACTATCCACTGCTGGACATATGACCCCCTGAAGAGTTACGCCCTAAATCCCCACGCTGGTTGGGGATCCTGCGATCCCCAACCAGCGTGGGGATGCTCTGCAGCATAGCTTCTCGCATCGCTTACGCTGCTGCCCATAGGCGGTCATCAACAGGCGAAAGGCGAAAGGCCGACTAACAATGTCAAACACCAAGTAGTCTTCTAATTTATTTGTTGGTTCTACAAACAAAATATAAGAAACAAACCGGCAGGATATGTACCTACACAGTTCAGCCGGGGTAATACCGTTGTTACACCCTCTCCTACTGCGCAGTAATTGTTATCAAAACTATTTATACCTCACACGCACGTGGACTAAGGACTAACTAACTTATACTATGTACCATCTAATACTACGTAACATCAGGCCTGTCATCCCCGAAGAGGTAGGCAGAGGAATGTATGACACTCCCACGTTTCACCACCTACGTTTACGTCCCACTGTGAAATAGGCGGTGAAACTATTGCCATACAC
>DWFO01004307.1:0-11451 GCA_018246595.1 Mimoniades nurscia nurscia
GCTTCGATAACGAAATTCTTTTTAATAATTCAAATGAAAATACTTTTATCTTACCACTATTTACAATGAATGGAATATCACTCCTGTAATCCCCGAAGAGGTAGGCAGACGAGTGTAGTACACTTATACATTTCAAAAGTTATGTTTACGTCCCCCTCTGCTGGTAGTGAGTCTATTGCTAAACACCAAGCACATATGCAGACTTCAAACCACTACTAGAAAATCTAAGTCAGAAAAATCCAATAGTGTTTGACCCAGGATTTGAACCCAGGACCCCACGTTTAGCAGTCGCGCTTGGGACCACTTGACTAACGAGGTAGGTCCAAAATACATAGGTACATATATAATTAACATGCAAATCATATTAATAGCCACTATTGTTTTTACGTGCTTTATTAACACATAGGTGATGCAGTGAGAGATAAATGTACAAATATACATATTACCTATAAAAATCCCCGAAGGGAAAAATTCTAGGTACAGTTTTTAATACCTTCAAATGTTATAAAACATTAACTCCCTATCATTTAAATCAATTTTGAAATCATTTAAAAAATGTTTATTCCAATACATACCGAGTATTAAAAAAAGCTTTAACAATGTCAGGAATTAACAGAGATGATTTTATGCTTCATCATCACGATCAAATATTTTTCCATTCCACTGTTGGGTTTATTGTCATAATGAAAAATGTGAAGCCATATTTAGTCTACCATAAAGAACAAGTGATAATTAGCAGAAATTGTATGCGTTATGAATTACAACGCTGCGTTGAACTGATTAGCGGAAATATAGTTTAATAGTCAACTGATCTGCCAGGCTGATAACATACATGCTTGTGTAAAAAAATATTTTTATATCCCACTTTACTCAAGTATCCTTGGCTTTGGATGTTCTTGTCTATTGATAAGCACATCCAAAGATAGAATTGATACTATTATTCATCAATCAAATATTTCTTTGGAATCGAATCCACAACCTTGGGCTCAAATTTGAACGTATCTAGCCACTGGAACAGCTAGCCCATAATACTACAATTAATAAAAGCCTAAAGAAAATAAAGGGAGCTTTCGTAAAATTTGTTTCAAAGCAAATATACTTGACGAAGTTACGAAGAAGTGAGTGGCCAGTCGCAGTTTAAAAAGAACGAATATTTAAGAAGTTGATTTTTTTAATGATAAAAAGCTGACGTAGGTACGCTTAAAACATGGGCCCCGACACTCAAACATCACGTATTCACTTGAGAATTTTCAATTCGATCGCTCATTAGTTACAGTGAATTTTTCGAACACTTACCACACACGCATACGTCCATATCCAAATACGCGTCACGCACACACGCACGCACTTAGTTTTACGGAACGTCCCTACTAATTTATACGTTCTTTCGCTTTCATTATAATTATTATTCTTGGCAATTTATTTTCGCACACGAGGGGGCTGGGGAGAATGGGGAGAGGGTGGCAACTTCTTACGAAATCCCGTTTTTCGGCAGAACTTAGCGCACCCTTTCTTGGACCTTTTTGTTTTTCATTACATTAACTTTTGAGTCGGGGTAATGTGATGCGCGTGTGTGAGTGCAATTTGCGCTCGTAATGACGCTTCTTTGTTTCGTTCTTTTACTGTATTGTGTATTGATTGGGTGAACTGGTATGAACAACGAAAATAATGCTTTGCTAATAATAACAAATAAAACTCGCTGTTAATTGAATATGGTAATTAATTAATTCGTTCATCTTTCATTTTTTTCATTGAAATATTTCGAAGATAAAGCTGTAATGAACAATTGGCAGAACATCGTGATATTCTTAGTCAGATTTCAAACCGTTCACTTATATTATGACGTGATATCTTGATATTTTATTCTAAAATAATGCTTAACAAGTGATGTAATAAAGAGTACTTTATTACCACACTTAGTTGAGCTACACTATACATAGTTACTAACTTTTCCAAGTTCACCTGTCGCGACCCACGACATTTTCGATGCATAACACCTCAACTATCCCGACGTCTCTACAATTTTACTTAAAACTTTAAAGTACTCAATTTACAGCGCTCCTAAAACGTCCACATGCACAGCGAACGACGAAGAACTTCTACAAAACAAAAGCGATTACGACAGACTTCGACTACTCGAAAACAAAACGCAATTTTCTCTTAAGAAAATGAGGGAACTCTTTCTCCCCATTGAAAAATCATCAACACCCACCGCGTATGTACCCGCCACCGACCACCCTTTAGGGGGGAAGATCTACGCCGTCGACTTGCGTACGCTTTAATTAAAAATAAAACATAAGAACGATGTAACTGGATGAGCCGAGGAGCGAAGGAAAAATGAAAGAGAAAGCCGTCCACCCCCTCCCTGGGAACGGGCGCTCGAGGGGGGAGTGGTAACCGCGTAGAAGTCAGTTGCGGAGAGACCGCCGGGGGGAACGGACCTCCCTCGCATGCTGCTGTGTCACAACGGAATGACATCACTTTTCTTGTCGCTAATGAAGAGAACGTCTTGGATGGGTTGCCTTTTATAAAGAAACTTTTCTCATGGAAAGTACAGTTAAATTTCACTATTCAGTTATTGCTATCAGTATTTCACACGTCAGAATTCCAATCTAGTTTTTTTTACACATAATTACAGTCAAGGTAAGCAGTATATTGTACGAAATCAACAATTAATATATTAAAATATTTAGCCACTTTGAAGATTTGATGTTGAACATTTTAATAAGAAACCGAAAGAATCATACGTAAAGCGCAGAGTCAACAAACGTCTCGAGGAAACAAAAAGTAACACAGTCTAGACATTTTAATTTTCCTATCTTACGTCCCGACATCGACAGATCAGACTCTTTTCATTAGTCTCGCGCACATGTGGAAGGAAATCTTTGATGTAGACATCGTTAGTGACAGCATAGCAGATAAGAGTATTATACGAGTAGCAAGGATGTTCAATGCATTGGGTTTCTTTGAGTGTAATGAATGTGGTTCGCTGACTTATTTGAAAATATTTTATGCAAGCTGACATTGGGAAATGTCGAGGACTTGTTTTGTTGGAGTTAAATAAAATATGGCTGGCGTGTACACAGCGTTTCTGGGAATTCTGATTTTAATTGTACACATTTGTTACTGTAAAGGAGATGTATGAATATGTATATGTAGTTTCTAAATGAAACACGTTCTACGTTTTTACGTTACTTACAAATTAATTCTTTGCATTAACCAGTCATTAGATGCAGAACATATCAAATATTAAGGTTATATCAGGTTATTATCATTCTTAAACGGATTTTATTGGTATTATTGATACTTTTATAACTTTTGTCCATTAATTTTATCGATTCATCATGAATACTATTACAATCAGTATTTATAATAACATTCTCAGAAGCATTTCTTTCACTACTTCAGTATTTCCTTTTACTAGTATCATGAAGCGAGTCAGGTTCATGGTATAAATAGTTAAATAAATCTGTTAATTAATTTGAGTTTGTTACTGGGACATAGAAAATTAAATAACAATACTGAATATTGAAATTTGAGTAACTTAATATTTTAGTGATTTATTGTTGGTTATTAATTAATATAACATTGACATTATCATTATTGTTATTATTCATACTTAATCCAAAAAAGTATAACCATGCTTCTAAAATTCAATCATCCATCTCCGCCACTAATCCAGTTCCAATAAATTGACTGCGAAAATATTCATAAAAGCTTCAGCGGCACAAGATTGGATGTGAAAACAGAATCAACAAACGAACGTTCAAATAAAACCAGATGTACAACGAGACGAGCCATACACTCATACTTATTCAAACCTAACCAGGTTGAGGCTTGCTCATTCAATTTTCTAACCCATTTACGTCTCAGACGAACTGCTTGCACTCGAAAAAAAAACCAAGAAGCATAATTTATTCCTCGACATTCCCAACCGTAGATTTTTCACGATATAATTTCATAAGCAGTCGGCAATGCGTGTGTTCGTTTTGCCCCGTTTCCCCCTTTTGAATTGATTAGGTCGGATTCATATTGAGTTCTGAATGCGTCGAGACATGGCGTAGTTTTTTTGGCGGGAACCACTTTGCTGATTTTCGCTAATGGATACGAATTAGGAGTTATTAGTACAGCATCCAATTAATTTAGAATCGTACTGAATTTTTAAACCGCGTTCTGCATTCTTCGCATTACAAATGTGTCTCGTTTTGTTGAGTATCAAAATTTCTATATTAAAAGTTAATAAAATAACAATGAATTTGTAATAATTTTTGGTTATAATTGTGCATTTCCAAATTATTTTATAATGCATAATAAATTCACAACTTTTGACAAACAATATTCAAGTACTAATACCATCAGAATATGACTGCAAAATTTTTTTTAGAACCTCAGTAAAAGTCTAAATAAAATTCAAAGAAATGAAAATAACATTTCTTTGAATTTCACGACACAACTTTTAATGTTTACACTTGTGTTCTTTTATATTTAAATCCAGTACGCGGCACGAAAATATATTATTCATGGGTATAAGACCCCGTGAGGGACGCCGTGTTAAGTTCGGCTAGGTTTGCTTAATGATCCAATTCGTGTTATGTTCAGGAAAGGGTTACCCCCTAAAAAACTTGAAACAAACGCCGCAAAAACCGAAGACGTTCTCTATCCCTTGAGGGTGGCAGGGGGAAGCCACCCTTAAGGAGGCAGTGTGAATAATTATAAAAGAAATAAGATAGACATCGACTACGCCGTCAGTCCGTAGATGAATAATAATGGATTTTTGTTTACGTATGTAGCCGCTTTTATGACGGTTATACGTTTTTATGGCCAGCAATATTGTTGCGAAAAAATAGATTGTTGTTGTATTAATACATTCTACTTTGTTATGCAGTTTGATTTTTTTAATATTGACATTTAATTATAAATTTTTAATGAAAATATAGTAAACAATCTCAGGCTAATGATTATTTCCAGATTAAGATGACACACATGGTTGATATTTTATAAAGACCATGATCTAATTTATTTGTTTGACGCTGTCAGAGTTAAACAAGTCAATTAAAACAAAGCTATTAAATCTGCTAATATCGTCTTATATTTTACGTTCCTTGCTTTTGGGCAAATGCACTAAATTCTTTGTTCAGCGTCAATATGGCACACACGTTTCTTTGTTTAGTGTTGGAAATAATATATGGTTTTCTCTTAGAGATAATGTATGATATTCATTAATGTTTATAATATGGACATATTGCACAATTGCAGTGTTTCCAAGTTTTGGATAACGATATACGTCTTATAATGTTAATTAATTTAGTAACCAACGTTGTATAAATTATATCATATTTTTTTTATAAATATGTACACGACTTAGGTTTGCGAGATGTTATATAACTTTATAATACAGTCCATTACAGATATAAATTGACTTTTAATAATTATTAATGTGTTAATCACACGTCTACAAATGATTTGCTAAAAGTGTAAACGTATTTTTTTAATAC
This sequence comes from Mimoniades nurscia nurscia, assembly GCA_018246595.1. Taxonomy (NCBI): domain Eukaryota; kingdom Metazoa; phylum Arthropoda; class Insecta; order Lepidoptera; family Hesperiidae; genus Mimoniades; species Mimoniades nurscia. The sequence goes on from DWFO01004307.1 coordinate 5,496, forward strand.
TCCTTAATTAGCAACAAGATAACAATTGACTATTCATATATAATATGTTTTAAAGGGATATGATATAACGTACGTTTTTCATCTCGTTCCTCTTGAAAATGTATAGGTTTTTGTAAAGAAAATGTGAGTAGCGGAGTGGAAGCAATAAACGACGCAGTGCAGGAACAGTAATCACAGCCCAACGTAACTCTGTTTGATGCTGTCCTACCTACCACAGTGTTCTACTTTAGCATCTTGAGGACAAAATTGTTTTCGATCGCAATTTGTATGTAATAAAAAATATAACAATCGCGTCTGCAACATACGAAGAGGTAGGCAGAGGGAGTCACTTTTACGTCCCATTATGGAATAGTTGGTGACCTGTTGCCGTACCGGGCATATACCCAAATACCGAGCCGTTACTAGAAAATCTAAGCTTGAAACATCCAATAATTACCGAGCGAGGATAAAAACCCAGGGCCACTCGATCAGCAGTCGCGCTTGCAACCAACACGCCCAACGAGGCAGTCAAAAAAATCATGCAATGAATATGAAAAAGCTTATCATAAGCAGTTTTTTTAATTAAGTACGAATAAAATTTTATATACTAAGCACAATACAATCTTGGGACAGCACAAACTTGATCAAATCCTTATTTTTGTATCCTTAATTTTGTAGAGTCTGTTTTATGGCAATCAGACAGTAGAAAAGTACAAATCACTCGTGATCTCCTAGTAGATATTTATCCCGGATTGCAGTCCAGCTCAAAATCTCTGAATAAAATTAGCTCGCGCCACTTATTGCAATAACTCATCAATCAGTGTAGCGTATTTGGTGACACTGTAATTGATTTTGGTAAACTAAAGATGCGGATTTCTTGTCTAGGTGACAACTATACTTGTTATACAATAATTTACGGATACAGATAGATAGAGATAGAGATATTTGGCAATTGGTGCTCTCTGCCTACGCTCTATGGGTACTGGTGTGAAGCTATGTACATTATGTATATTTTACGCACAGAAGAGAGGGAAAGACAGCAAATGACTATCTGCTAAACACAATTAGATCTTGAAATATTTCCCTCCCTAAACCCAAATGCAGAAAACATATAATAAAATTCGGTGCTTGTAGACGTGATATCTTTTCAGAATTAAATTTTTTCATCGTGACCCGTCACTTTGTAAAGCAGTGTGCGACCACGCTCGCCCGTAGGACGTCTCCGCGAGGGCGAGAGCGGGTCGTAAATTGATTACGTGTAAAACTGTTAGCCGTTGGTTATATGCATCTTGGAGACGGCGGTGTTAAAGGAAATTCACACTGTATTACGTACCTCTGCAGTTTTATATGGATTGCCCTACATACTTTCAGTGAAAATATTCGATATTTTTAAAATTCTATTTCAAGGAATAAGTATAACACTCATTATGTAATCATGACTGTATTCTTGAGAGTGGTAGGGTGTGCAGTGCAACCCCACGTTTCACCAGGTATGTTTACGTCCCACTATGGAATAGGGGATTGGTCAATTCCTATACACTGGGCTTAACCCAGACTTAGATCCAGTAATAGGAATGTTAATTGAACCCAGGGCCTTTCGATCGCATATCGCGTTTGCAACCATTCGTCCAACGAGGCAGTCAATTACATTTTACATGTAAAGTATATTGTATAAATATATACAATAGGAATACACTTTGCGTACAAAATATAAAATTCTATATTATTTACAAATTTATTCTTGTCATAGAAGTTAATTTTGGAAAGTTCATAATATCAACGAACCACCGCACCGAAATTTCCTTCACGCAAGTGTACAAATTCAATTGACTGCAGCGTTCCTTCCTCCGAGGAGCATGTAAGTCTCCATCAGTTAACAGTTTTGCCTGTAATTAGTTTGCATTCTCTCGCCTTGTTCGGGATCACATTGAAAAGATACGAACAATAATTCATAAAATGTTTGTTGCTTGTGATTTATCAAAATTGAAAGCGGAGCTTTTTAAGAGTTTATGTACCTACTTGTAATGTAAAATTAAATGATGAAATACCAATAGTATTAATAACCAACAATAATAATTACCTATTTATTTATATCGATATTTATGAAAAATGATTAAAGAAGAACTAATTTTCCCTATAATATGTTTCTGAGTTTTTAAAATACAACAACCTTCCTACTCCGTAAGGGATCGGACGTGAAGATGTGTATGTACGACGGTAAAGAATGCGTAGTGCGGAAACCAGTATGACGCAGAGTTCACCATTCAGTTCACTAAAGTGGCTGAAGTCTACGTAACCGCACTTGGCCACCGTGGCAGATTATAGACTTAACCCATTTCATTCTGAGAGGAGAACTATGTCTAAAAGTGCAATGATGAAATAATGAAATTTGAAACTCGGTACAAAAATATCATTTTATATTTAAAGGAATGATAGTTCGTATTACTCGGCTATGAAACCTAATAGTATTTTTATACAAAGTACAAGGGATAGGCTTAGATACTATTTCCTATTTAAATGTCAGCCGTTTCACAATTATGAACGGATCTTTTATCATAACACAGCACAAATATCCTGGAAAATGTATGGATAATATTAAAGAGATTTCCCTCAGCGTTCGCAACGACCATCAATATTTATAATCCTCACTCCCAATTGTACATGTCGACTTGGATGTTTTTCTTTTGAATTAACATAAAGCACTTCGCGTGACAAAAACTCTTGCCGAATCTTCTTTTTTTATCTGAAACAAAGAGTGAAGTAAAACGAGCGGCGGCTCACATGCACAGGGTATAATTAAAGAGTTAAAATGAATATTTAAATATCGTAAAGGGTGAACTCGACGGTACAATGACATTCGGGGCGTCCAAATCTAGGAAGGTACGTATTTTTGGATGTCAAGTTCCGTCCTGTTATACACCGAGAGCTTAATTTTTACGGATTTAGAATATTATTATTTCAAGTAATTTATTTATTCTTAGTAACAAATTTATACAAGTACATAAAATACGACATTCATATTGTAAACAATATTAATGTAGTCAATTAGATAAAAACATAACAATGTTGTAATATTCAAAGAAATAAAACGTTATAATAATCTGCAAAAAATAAAAATACACAACAAACTAGTATGGTATAAAGGTATATTCGTGTTTATGCGAATTTCATTTTATGCACCACCTATTTAAATGTATCAATGGTTGGTGAACTTGTAAATAATAAAGAAAATTTTGTATTTTCCTGTTGACATGCATGGATCAAAACGTTATTTTAATGACTATAAGAAATTAGTAATTATTACAATTGATTAACATAAATACAAAGTAAGTTCAGGTAAAATGACGAAAAAAGATCAATATCAGTTGTATGATAAACTTATTGAAAAACAATAGCCACGTTACCATACTTAAGTTTTATGTCATAAATTCATACGCAGGGCCCTCCCTTTCATAAAAGTGCTGAATAGCTCAACAAACAAGTGGTACTCAGTCGAAGGGTCACACGAGAGTCATCAATTTCTTACCGATCATTGAGTATTTGTCAACATACCGTCTTTACCATACATGGAGCTCAAGATACACCGAGAGTATAATTTGACATATTTTATATAGTTATAAGGATTGAATGGAACATTGTCTACACTGGACATATCAAATTCGTTTAATCCTTCGAAAATTTGGATCATAATTAGCAAAGTACCGGTAAATAAAATCATTGATTGATGTAACAGTTATTATCAATCATTGCTCTACGTTTACACACAAACGACAGTTTAACATGCGGTTTATATATGACAGACTATATGGAAATTCGTACGTTATTAAACGCATACAATACTTTTAAAAATTCAAAGTGCATTTCGACACTATGGCATAAGTTTTTACTATAATTACTATGATAATTTTTTCCTTATTTTTTTTTTATTTTTTCTCATGGGCCCTTTTATTCTTGGGCGAAGTTGGCCGCAACCTTTCAATATAAATATGCATTTTGCATAACTTATTAAAGTACTGTTCCATCATATTTATCGCGTAAGTACATGTAAATGGACCTACATGACTCTATTGTACACATACATATGTATAAGCTTACGCAATTCCTATTCCCAAGCATTTTTAACTCTGTTATAATTCAGAGGTTTTAATTAGTGTTTTATTACCTCTTAGTGTGCCCACAGCCCGGTCGCCGGCGGAACAAGTCAAAGATACAGATACACATCACAAGGGACATAGCGTTTGCCAAAAATTATAATTTTAATTGCAAGTCCCCCCACCCTGCCCTTTCCACCTTCGACGTTCGAAATATAAATACGTTTAGAACATCGCAAATTTTTTCGATCCCACTTTGTTTTCGGAGGAATGAAAATATTTACATCATACTATTAAAATTTAAAATGGATTTTCGCTCATTTGCTGTTGAGTTTCCAAAGAGACTTGAAGCTGAAAATATTAATTAGTTTCACACAGGTAGCAGCTAAAGTGGTCTTAACAGAAAGCAATGTATGATTATAATTAATATTTCTGGTCTATTTGAGACTGGAGTCGGCATTTGAATTACGTGAACTAGCAAGTTTGGTTTTTTGAAAATCGGTTAAAGTCTATTTATAATTTACACACTAATTGTTCTCCAAGGGGTGTGCAGAGTACGAAACCGCACTACTCAGCGTAGCCAGCTTTGGCTTCCACTCTTCTTATTCTGAGACCAGACCCGTGCAATACTTCATTGACAAAAGAGTCTTAGCGGGAAATAAATAAATGATGGATTGCCTTATATACAGGATGTGGGCTTACGTCTGTTTCTCTTCACGCTAAGCATTGTTAATATACGAGTAGAATGTTGCTGATATAGAATCTCAAACCAATAAATTTATGTTACCTTTTTGGTCACATGTTTAAAAATCTTTTAGTTTTATATATCGTAACACCAGGCCTTTCATGGGGTGCCTACCTGCCTAGAGAGCACAGAGGGCTAAATATGGAGGGCCACCGAAACAAGACCTGATAAACTGCATGCATTTAGATTAAAAATGTTTTTGCTACGTACAAAGAGAAAATATTATGCAAATTACCCAACAAAGAACATGATTTGTTATATGACCGAGATCGGGATTTAAAATTTGAAATTGGAACGTAAACAGAATAATTTTTTCCATAGTCTCGGACATTGGCTTTTAAAACCAGCTACCTAAGTTGTAGTTTGGTGCCTATAAATTTTTTTGTACTACTTTATATATACAATACAATACAATACAATTATTCCTTATTGTACACCTAAAGGCACAGAAACAAAAATTCATGAAGGAAGAAAAAATTAATAAATACATAATGTACATCTTAAACGATAATTAAACACAACAACGAAATAACAAGCCACTCCCACGAATTTTAACCACACTTTGGTTAAACATACATTGTGACATGAGAGACCTCATTCAGAGACCCGTAGACTAAAGGACTGTTACATATTAAACCGTGTGGGAGACATTCGTTACGTTGCGTTCGTGTAAAAAATTCCATTTGAAAACCCCGCGATTGTTCTAGGTAGTCTAAATTTTTCATCAACCCTTTCCAAAAAATAAGTATCGCTCACTTCCGTTCCACCTCGAAAATTAATGACTTCCCCAAACACACACGTCGAAACAAAGAGGGTGAGCCGCCGAAAAAACAGGAATTATGCAGTTTATGCACCACCCAAGTGTAACATATATTTTACTATGTGTTACCTATATTTTTAAACAATCGTTTGCAGAGGATATTTGTATAAGAAACGTTTGTAAATCTTCTTCTTACAGGCTAAGATAAGAGGTGACATAAGAGGTGACATAAGATATGTCATAAGATGTAACATAAGAGGTGACATAGGAGGTGACATAAGAGGTGACATAGGAGGTGACATAAGAGGTGACATAAGAGGTGACATAAGAGGTGACATAAGAGGTGACATAAGAGGTGACATAAGAGGTGACATAAGAGGT
>DWFO01004308.1:0-11450 GCA_018246595.1 Mimoniades nurscia nurscia
GAGCGTTACGTCATGCTCCCACTCCTCGAGGTGACCCGAAAGAGTGGGGATGTCGTTTGTGTAAGCCGCGTATAGCAGCGGCGAGTGGCAGCTGCCTTGCGGCACACCGGCACGAATGGGTCTGGGGTGTGAGGTGTAGTCCTCAATAGTTAAGATTTTTTTTATCCCAACGTGGGGATAACGAGCATATTCCCTTAGAGAAAGCCTATGTCCAACAGTGGACTGTTATATGTTGATAATGATGACGATAACGATGAATTTTATAATAATATAAGTATAATTATTAACAGTACATCGATGAGGTGTAAAACCTTAAGCCTCCATCGCAATGTCGAATGTGACATGAGGTGGAGCTACAGACGACTGCTGGATGCCGTGTTCACGCACATCAAGAAGCAGATCACGTTACCCCACGTGACGTACAAACAATATCCGAACCTGCTCCGGATTCTCTCGGCGATGTGTTAAAATTATTTTCACATTTCATCCGGAACTCCGTCCGATATACAATTTGGCATTCACCGAATTTCACATTATAGGTAATTCGATTCACTTGTATGTGAGGCACGATTGATGCGAAGGATGTTCTGGAAGGTTCTCAGCTTGCGGGAAGCCCGACGTGCCATGTCACTGTCACAGCGTGAAGTGGAGCCGACCTCACAAGGAATGAGCAGTTGGTTTTCGTGTGTAAACGTGCATTAGGAGTAAATAGAACGATCTCAATAGTAAATATAGTACGAGGTAGAGCGATCTAGAAAGTGAATTATGATGTTTTGTTGAAAGCAATTAAATTGATTTCCTGTGTAACGCTCGGAACGTAAAACGGAAGCTCGGGACGCGGGAAGGAAGTAGAGTGTAACGTGATTTAAACAACGTCAATAAAAAAAAACGAAAAATACATAGAAAATTAAGGTAATAATGCATTAGTATATTAACGCATTAATATAACAAACATATTTAGGTAACTTAAACTAACGAATTGGGCCTAGGCTGTAACGTTAGATCGAATGCGGTTTTAATAAATGAATTAATAAAATTGACATTTGCGAAAAATCTAAACGTGCATATATTGTGTTCATTACTCAGAGATAAATATTTTAGTTTTCATTGAGCCTTGATAGTTTAATAAGAGTATACTGTTAATGATGGACAGCAAGACTTACCTATCTTGGCCAAAGTAGGTTAGACGTTGAATGATGGGGTATTTAGATGTCTAAGGGGTGCGATTATGAAAAAGAAGACGAAAGTAGAAAAACGTCAGGTGTATAACGATTAATACCTACCTCGTCACGCTTTTCGCACGATATTGATAATAATAATAACAAGTAACAAATCAGGCACTGAACATATTTCCAATGGAATAACTCGTAACGTATAGTATCTTGAAATACATTATACACGTATATTATTATTTTATTTAACAATAAGCAGCGTTTGATTGCTGTCCCACCTAATGGAAAGTTTGATTTAGGCTAGGATGTAGCACGCTTGCTTAGAAAGTGCCTATTGAATATTGTCTTACCCAGTTTCAGGTTATACGAATCAGGAATAATAGACGCCAGTAGGAAGTTCTAATTAAATTACGAGTACCTCAGAATAAAGTACCTACAATAACACACAAGGCTATCGAGCTTTTCAATCATGAGCCAATAGAATTATTAACCTTGTAAAGAGTGGGGGCGACCTTCGAGGGGACGGTAATAATTCAATTTGGTTGGAACACGTATTTTATTATCATAATCACGTGGCGGCGACGGGTTGTTGAATTCTGTCGATAGGATGCGTCCACACTTGGTATTTGGCACGCAATATGTATGGGATAATTTGAAATTGAGCGATCCAGACATATCTACGTATATGGTTGATATTGAACAGAAAACGTAATAGTTATTTGACATGTCACCAAGGATAATCAAATAGATAAAAATAAGTAATAAAAGTAATAGATTTCGCCGCAGTAAATCGGGTTTGAAATGAGTGGCATTTAACTCTGACATGTGTCTATTTTGTCAACACTAATATTTTACACCTGCCAGCGTCTGTTTCCAGACACAAACCAAGAGTGAATAGGTTTTCCCTAGTCATGCGCACTCCATCTTAGGACGCATCTGCGTTTTCCATCAGGCAGGATCGCAGTCAAAAACTAGCTTACCTTATCGGATTTTGTCGCGAGAGAAATGAATCTTAAACATGGGTTTGTTTGAATTGTATATGGCTATAAATCCAAGAGCGGTGTAGGCGCGCCCTCAGCGTCGTCGCGTGTCTGGTCGCGGGCTCCGTGAGCCGGAATATAATATGAGCGCGTTGCTTCAATCTGCTGCTACCGTATGAACTTTATTTTCCCCCTCCTCCCATTCAATTGGCTGAAATTAAGGACGTTAATAGTCCTTATTAGCTGTCTTACAAGAAATTTGAGTGAATGTAAAACAAGAAAACATAATAGATAATCTATAACATTATAGCCTACAGTTATTATTAATAATTGACCAATAATAAATAACGGTTATTAATTATACGTTTCAGCGTGTTGTTCAGTTTATCATAAATCAGAAGGCTATTACTGCTTGTATTCAATAAACAAAAGAGTATTTAATGATCGGAAGCCAAACACCCACACAAAATACTTTTCCTACGATATATGTCTGAACTGTGTATTGCCATAATTAATAATTACCTATTTTAGAATAATTACAACGTATTGAACAAAATATTTTGCATTTTCAACAAAACGTAATTTTATGCGAAGATATACATAGGTACTTTATCCCGTAAGGGATGTGACATGACGAAAAAAAATGATTTATATATTTTTTTCGAATATTATCATATTTATAAAAACCGCAAAGTAATTTTTTTAGGCCAGGAAATTGTCAATCGATGACCTTTCTTCTCCATAGGTTATCGGGCGTTCCATGTGGCTTGTCCATTTAACTTACTAATCTTGAGGGCTATGTCAGTGGCGTTAGTTCTTCTACGGATTTTATCGTATTGGATTCTGTCGCGTAGAGAAATACCGAGCATAGCTCTCTCACACACACAGTCCACAGTAAAGGACCACATCTCGGTACTGCATATCATCACTGGTATCACATCACACACACTGCTCGAATATTTTCGACTTAAGTTGCTGAGGTTTGTTGGATGTCAAGATACTTTGTAGTTTCCCGAACGCTGCACATTCAAGTTGGATCCATCGAATAACCTCTCTATCGTAGTTGGACTTATACATTCGGATCGTTTACCCCAGGTAAATATACTCGTCTACAAATTCGAGAGTAGTACCGTCTACAACCACCGGTACGGGTGTAATGTGGACGTTAGACATGATTTTCGTCTTGTCCATGTTCATCTTAAGACCCTCTCGTTGTGAGGCACTAGTGAGGTCATTGACGTGTTAGGTCGTCCAACGATACCAAAAAGATCGTACGGAAATGTAAATAACATGTTCACATATCAAATTTTGTCAGCAAAAACTGGATTTGTATGTCCAAAGTTTAGTTTTACATGTCAAAAAACAATTCATAAGCATAAAGTCCCTTTCCGTGTTCGAGCTCGCTAGTAGCTCATACCGTACACGTTCCGGTAATAACAATTTCTTTCATTTGAGTTGATTTTTATTTTGGTACCGAAATAAAAGGAAGCCACTTTGAGCTCAATTCGAACAATGTAATGTACCGGGGAGTTTGGTTTTCATTTGTATATTTCTTTTCAATTCTTTTAGGCACTACCTAAAAGTCCACTACATTGCGAACAAAAATTTGATTATTATTTACCAACAATTTGAATAATAAATCTCTCAAAACTAAATGTAATTTACATCAAACTAACAGTAAATAACGTAAATTAAGCAATTATTTAACCATAGTTAGTAGTTCGGCGAAATTCCGACAAACAATGTACATACATAACGCTGCGGCCATTCTAATAACCGGGAGAAGATTTTGTACTTAGCACTAAATTATTAATTCGGGTCCCTTGACATTTCGAGATGTACGAGTAGATGTAGTCGCCATACTTGTATCTCTATAACTAACAATGAATGAGTACCTAAGGGTGTGCCCTTATTAAAATTAGTTGGGTAACATAAAGGGCTAGAATTAACTTTCCAGTTATGAGAGCTCAAGTCTTTTAACGAGCAGAGTAAAATTGTACTGTTAGAGCTATCGACGCAGTCGCGGCCAGAGGCGGAATGTATGAATAATGTATGTCATTGGACGGAAAATCACGTCGGCGAACAGCGTGGGCTTGCGTAGTGTCGAGCATTGGATATAGAACGAGATCGAGACTAGTGGTGGAGTAGGCCTAGCTGGAAATTGTAATAGTAATAATTATGGATTTTTATTACGTTGGTTGTATAGAAGGTAGAACTTATATCGACTAAAAAATTATCTTGTATTTTATTGCTCCACATGTGTATCGTACGTGAACATTGGAAGTAGTATGTTTTTCATTATTTATTATGTATGGAGTGGTAGTCAACTTATGGTGTATCAAACTTACCATACCTACTATGTATGTGGAAGTGAAAATTATGTATGTTGGTTACATACATCACACGTGAAATAAAGTGAACATAATAGAACAGAATTAAATGAAAGCATATTGAACAAGTTCATTGCACTTTGAGCTTAGTCTAATGGAATTGCACTTAATTACGTGAAAAACAAGTTGAATTTCGTCGTTTGAGAGACAGATTGTTCGAATTTCGACAATGACGTGAATGGAGTGTAGGTATACATTTTTCTGATAGTCTTCTAAGTTTGATAGTCTTTGTGTTCACGAATTTCCTTTAGCTATTAATTTTCTTACGAATTAAAAAAAAGAAAAGAAAACTATTTTCACGCCTGTAATCCCCGAAGAGGTAGGCAGAGGAATATGTGCCCAGTATATGGCAATAGGCTCTCCATCTATTCCATTGTAGGACTTAAAAGTAACTGGTGATACGTGGGAATGTTCTGCATTCCTCTGCCTAGCTGTTCTTGCGAATTATTTCTTAAAATTTAAAACTGAAGTTTTACAAAAGATAAAAATTCGCACCTACAAAAATTGGTACCTACACAACAAGCTCAAGACACCCAATACTCTACCTGTATGTCTAGTTATAACATAGCATCGCGTTCACTGTGAATGTAAGACGTAAAATATCGTTTGGCATTCCTCAAGTGGCGAGCGAGCGAAGGAAGCAACGAGGACTAAATGTCCGTCAGACATGCTTCTAGAAATTTCGAGTTGCTACTAAATAATTGAAAGATACTTTATTTAATTGTTTCTTACTGTACGGACACGTTATATGATTATTTTTGGTTAACGTTAAAATGTATTTACTGTAAAAACTGTACGAAAATACTTTTACCGCCTTGTTAATCTATGGTTGCAAGCGCGAATTCATATCTTGAGTTTGATCCGCGATATCATTGGATTTTTCTAACTTAATATTCTCAGTAGTAACCGGGAGTCTACGTTATGGAGTAAAAATAAGTAATAACTCGTGAATCCTGGGATTGTGTTATTTTTTTCTGTAATATTATGTTATGTCACAGCAAATACTGTATTGTTTTGAGATAACCATACTCACTAAATATTAAAAGAAAAATTACATTGAGTTAGTTACAACTTCTATTGATCTCCAACGCTCAAGCTTAGCGTGTAGATTAAAAGCGAAAAAAACCTTTTAAAAGATCTTATGCCCAGCTGCGGAATAGGATTACGATTCTAATGTAAACATATAACTTTGAAATTATAATAAGTAATATTTCAAATGGAACAATTTCATACCGTACAATTATGTTATTTATATAATTATGAATCATTTACATTCGATATCAGTGCCACGGATAAATATGGCCGCGCGGCGAATATGGCTTCGCGGCGAATGCGGCTCCGCGGCGCGGTAATGCCGCGGTGGTATTGTCTGAACGGGCTCCGCGCTCTTTATTTACTGAAAGCGGCGCACAAAACGTTTTTAGATAATGCGGTGTTTTGTTGTACTCACAAAAGATGACATAAATATTTAAGTCGCGGTACAGTTTGTTTAAAAAAAAACGTTTTAAATAATTCATTCGTGCACAGATTTACTGAATAAGTTCTCCGCGCTCTTTTGTTTCACTTTAAAGTTTACTGTTTTTATATTTGTTTTTAATAGCAATTTTTTTAATATCAGTAGTGGTTTTTTTCCTATTTTTGATGATATTTTATGACTTGATCGTAATGTTCAAACGTTATACAGATATAAAGGAAGATCAAGACTTATTTATCTTGACCAAATATGTATGTCATATAGATAACGGAATCAGAAGTGACGAAAACCGGCGTGCGTGTGCGAAGAGAATGATGAATGTCGAAGAAGCCTGTCAGATGACGTCATAGAGATATTCAACACACTGTCTACTCTGGACTAATCGCAGCTTAAGTATTTCAGCATATCAGTTGTGATATGTTCGTCAGTTAAAATGACTTTTGACTTATACAAAAATGTTCAAGGCAATATAACCTATTTACAGAGTATACATTTTAAATATTAAGATTAAATACATGTCACATACTATACATCTCATTTATTATTCTCATTAAAAGTAACCTACGACCTTTACAAACTGCGCAAAATAAGTTAATAAAAGTATTGTTTAATTATAATTTTCTAACGTCAACGCATATAATTTATAGGGACACCAAATTACTTAACATAAAACAAAATTACATTTATAATAAGTGTAGGTATTCTGGTTAGGAAAATACTGACCCAGGATATTCATTGTCGCATTACTTTCACTAAAAAACAACAAATTCAAAAATAAAAACTAGGAATGCTAACAATATAATACCACCACCTAGAACCAAGTATGGCAAAAGTACTATTTTATATGAAGGAGCTCAATTATATAATAAATTGCCAAAGCACATAAAAGATTCCAAGTCGATACAGATATTTATAAATTCCCTTAAGCATTACTTATTAAATGCATCATCTTTCTACGTTTAATATGTACACATATGTACTAGTACTTGCCTCAATAAAAAAATATATAACATATATAAAAAAAAAACTTTAATGACCCAAGAAATAAAAGTAAAACACTAATAAATAAAACAATAATCACAATAAATAAAACAATAATCACAATCAATGTAGAATTGATAATAATATCATAACATTAAGATTAAGTATAACCTGCGATATGTTAACCACGAATAAAGCGTATGGTGCAACTGGCCGATCAGTAGTAAGTTCTGCACCGAATTCGCCTTGTGTTTCTGAAGAAAGTTAGTACTACCTACTTGATTGTGATAATGTGTTGAATAATATTGCTTTGGTAATTTAGCGAAATGTTTTATAAGCGTTATAAATATTAATATTGCATGTGTTTAGTGTGTGTGAACATGAAATCTTATCGTGTCTGTAAGTACCCTCAATTTTTGTTGGTGCTAATGTACGTATTGTTTCTCAGTAAGCTATTGTTAATGTTATGAGGATAAATGATCTTTAAACTCATTTATTTAACTATTATCACGTACATATGTTGGTGACACACAAAAACACTAATTAAGTACAAAATATTGTACATTTATGACAAAGTGCTAATAAGCGTGAGTTGTAAAAGTTGTAAAGTGTAAGTTGTAAGTAACAGTTATAAAGTATAAAGTGTCAGAGCTCCAACCGCAGTTGCTAGTAAGCGCTACAAAAAAATAATTTAAAACGAATAAAAAAATATACAGTAGCGCACAAAACGTCACATAACTTCTTTATTTAGAGAACAAAAATGGCGGACTATTTCGTTCCGACTAACATTAAGTTATGTTTCGATTAAAAATGCTTTTGTGTTTCGCCGTGTCGCTGTCGTGTTGGTTGTCGGCTTCAGATGGCGATGCGTCCACCGTATACAGTAGTGTGGAATCATTGATATTTATACTATAAATACTTACATCTGCAAATCTTTGGCAAATTATTCTGGCATTTTGGCATATTATTTGACAAATTTACATCTGCAAATTATTGGCTGCCTCGTTGATCTAGTGGTTGCAAGCGTGACTGTTGAACGAGACGTCCTGGGTTCGATGCCCGGTGCGGTTAGTATTGGATTTTTCTAACTTGCAATTCCTAGTAGTAGCTCCGGATGTCGATTTGTGTTTGGGTTATGGCAATAGGCTTACCGGGTACTTCATCATCAACATCATCATCTTATTGCAGTCCACTGATGGCCATAGACCTCCTCTAAGGTGTTAAACCCATATTCCATATCACAGAGCAAACTTTCTCGCTCTCCCGTATACTACACTCCACTGTCTACCTCTTTTCGGATTAAATAATGATGTTATGTTGCTTATAGCATTGTGATAGTTACCATCGAACAATGTATGCCAATTATTTCTTACTGACAGAAGAAACTGAAAGTTTGGACGTACATAGCTATTTGTCAACATTTTTATGTAATAACTTCAATCTATGTTATATTCAAAGCGGGCGGACGACGACGACGTAATATCTCGAGTCTGTCATAAGTTATCCGATAACTAATAATATCCCAAGTAATTAGTCGCTCGCCATAACGTCAAGAAGCTTCGATTAATTATTTGTTCTTGGAGCAATCACATGATTAATTGATTCATTCGTACTCAGAGCAATCAGTTCTCTATGATAAGTTTGTCATGTAGGACATGTATTTGTATACACGCAATAAACTTCGGTCTCTGATACGTTGTGTTTATTGTATTATTAGTTTCAGCTTCTACATTACATAATAGCAGTGTAATTCTCGTGATTTGAAATTCCGCCTCTTACTCCATCGGCCCGGATTCATATCCTGGCGCCCACGTTTTTGCAAAATATATACGTTTTAAGCGTGAATATAACTACCCTTGAAGGAAAAAAAGTAAGGAAATCATACGAACGATAAAAAAAATATTTATATACGAACGATAAAAAAATATAATCTGATGGAGTATGAGTTTGTCAATCGACACTGGGCCAGCGTGGCAGATTATCACCTTAACCCTCTCATTATGAGTAAGGATCCGTGTTCCTACAGCGAAACGATAGAAATGGTCAAAAAAATACATAATACTAATGCGTATTGGAAGCGATACAGCGCGCGGAATGCATCTGTATAAACAGTATCGAACGTTTTTGCATTTCACGTCGGAGCAATAAAAATACTCTCACCAATCTGCGTACATTGAGTTCCGTAGTCCTTTATGTAAACAATAATAGTAAATGCCGTTTTAATAACAGAAATAAAGTATTTAACTCAGAAATATTTACAATTTGACAGAATATTCGAGATGATATCGTTGCTACTAAAACTTTGGTGTGATAGAATAGAAAAGAATATTTAAATGTGATTAAAATGTATATAAAATAACAGGAAAGAATGTGGGAGTGTTCCAAATTCCTCTGCCTACGTCTTCGGGGATTCCAGACGTGATGTTACTTTTTTTTAAACTACCTTACGTTCAATACGGCGCAGAGCATAACAATAAGATTGAATGTCTCAACAAACCTGTGGATCTATTTAATATTCATGCAGCACGGTCGCAATGTTGGGCCGCAGCGAGGTGCGACGAGTGTCGAGACATCGGGTGTACTTGGGTGTTAAGTGATTTGATTAACAAACAACTGAAAGTCTAAAAGGAACATTAAGATCATTATCTAATGCAATAAATACCAACATTAAGGACTGATTAACAAAACGTAACATCACGCCTGTAATCACCGAAGAGGTAGGCAGAGGTGTTTAGTACACTCCCACGTTTCGTCAGTTTCGTTTACGTCCCATCATGAAATAGGTGGTGAGCCTATTGGAGCCTATACATTGGGGACATATCCAGACTCGGAGTTGCCACTAGAAAATCTAAATTAGAAAAATTTAGGAGTGCCCGACCCGGGACATGAAACCAGGACCTCAAGATTGGCAATCGCGTTTGCACCCAACGCATCCAAAAAAACCGATTAGACATATTAGTGTGTAATAAAAAAATCTGTGCATATCCATTCTTGAATGTAAGTGATATTACATCTAGGGATAATATTTCTATAAGGGTAAGAGAGCGGCGAAGTCGCGCGTGCCGGGCGCGCTGGGGCTAACGGCACAATACATTCTTAAATTGCTTAAGGGGAAAGCCCCCTTAAGCGTCCAGAGAACAAAGGTTCTCTGGACGCTGTGTATCGAATGTTAAAACCAATGTGTTTCGTTTATACGGTTGCTATATATGTATATAAAAAATTACTGTACGTAATGTAAAATATAAGATAAATCGTTATTTATCCCGATTTGTCGAACCAGAATTTTTAAATTACAAAAAAAAATATAAAAAAAACAAAACATTTTTACATATTATTTACTACGTATGTAGGTATACTGCTTTTGATATATTTGAGTGAAATATAAATTGTTTATTGTTATTTACTTTAAAACAGATGTTATATTTATTTACACAGTGCTTTCTTTGAATTTGACTGTAAAGAACGGATGCAAATGATATTATTATGTTCGAACGATACATATTAAGACTAACTACTGACGTATATTTGAATGTTCTGACACAATACATAATAAAGGTAAGATGATGTACTTATAAGAAATGTAGAGAGTTTTGGCAACTAATTGCATATGTTGGTGTAAACGAGCTTCTTGTAAGTTAAACGGAAATACACCTTAATGCATAAAATCGCGGCTGTGTTACCGAATAGGCTACGTTTGGCCAGCTATGGTACCAGGTAAGGTACCATGTTTACCAGCTATGGTATATGTCCCATTAAATAGGGGGTGAACCTATTACCACACAGTGGGCATAAATACACACTCCGTACTGCTACTGGGAATTACAATTATAAAATAAATATAACTATTGTACATTTAAAAAACCCCTTATGTCCAGCAGCGGATCTATTTAGACTGATCATGATAATGCTGTTTAAGTAGAAAATGTGTGTGTGTTGATTGTGATATTGATGTATGTGCAGTGGTGGCGTCGACAAAAGCTACAGTGAAATAAGCGATGTTTGAATTAAGGCCGCGGCGAGGCGGTTGCCGCTCGTTGCATAATTCATAGCGCAGAGCCGCGAGCCTATTTCGTACTTCAGCGGGAACATGTAAAATACTAGCAACCGAATGCTTTTAACTCGTTACCAGTGCGCCATCGTGTTTAATTGTTACGTAATACATATTTTTATTTCTTTGAATTTTTTTATTTTATTATTTGTCGTAGATTTTTGTTTGTCGTAGATTTTTATTTGTTATATACCTATTGTTCTTTGTAACGTGTTTTTGTTTGTCATAGATTTTTATTTGTCATAGATTTTTAATTCTAGATTTTTTATTATTATTACGCATTTTTGACATACATATATTAAAGTAACTTCACGCCTGTAATCCCCGTAGAGGTAGGCAGAGGACTGTAGAACATTCCCACGTTTCACCAGTTACTTTTAAGTCCCACGATGGAATAGGTGGTGA
>DWFO01004309.1:0-11447 GCA_018246595.1 Mimoniades nurscia nurscia
ACATACATAGATAACGGCAACTACTTCATTACCTACTCTTTTTATAAGGAAATAGACACCAAATATGTAAAATATTTACGGTTAAACATTGTTGTGTGTGGAGGATGCCTGATGGCAACTACTTGCGAGATACAGCTCCGGAGCAGCGTTTCTGGTTTCTCCCTACTCCCTGGGCTATTTGAAGCTGATAGTCGGGACTCATGCGGCATCTATTGTCATTTTAATAAATTTACATTGAACAAAAACACCAATTCCATCATGAATTGTAGGCATGACGTAATTTCTCTCTTTGCCTCTTCGTGGAGGTATAAGAGTGAAGTTTATTTAAAAACACATAAGCACCAACTAAATGGGTGACTACTAAAATGCAATAAACTTGTAAGGATTAATACGATTATTAAATGAACATCACGAAATTTATTGTAGTTTTGTCCACTGAACGAGATGAGATCACGGCACGTCTACAACGCTACATAATTAATCTATGGCGATATGCACCTCAAGCGAACCCGAATGATTGAATGCGGGAGCAAATTACAGGCTATGAGTGCATGGACACCTTATTACCGCTCCGAACTGTTAAAGCAATTTAGCTGACATTTAAATAATTCGCTCCCAATGGGGGCAGGTAATAGCGGTTTACTTAATGTTAGTTCCATTACGCTTGTAGAAGGGTTTATTTCTGCCACGACTTTGTTATTTCTACTTGTGTGCGTTGCACCCAATGGTGGTACAAACATCGGGTGTTTCCATAGCTGGCCGTTATAATAAATAAAATAAATACGTCATCATCGTTTCTTTCTAACTTTAGATCAATTGTTATTTATGTATTTAAAAACCTTTTAAATACATTAGGAATAGAATTAGATATAATTGAAAATGGATATGTTTTTTATGGTGTAAACATAGAGTATATGAGCATAGTACCTATAATAAAATAGCAAAGAACAAGAAGCGAAAAATTAATGCACCAATATTAACTCTTAACAAAAGGGACAACAAAGTCATGGCACGCCTTTATTTCCTCGTAGAAGTAGACAGTAAAGTGTTGCCTACTCTCACATCTGACTAGTTATGTTATAGGTTCCCCAGGGAATAGGTGATGAGCCTATTGCCATACACTGGGTACATATGCAAAGAAATTCTAAGTTATAAAATAAAACTCTTATAGTTCTGGACCAGGGATTTGAACCCATTATAGTGCGTTTGAACACTAAGCAGTATTACGACGATGTTACGTTCAGACAGGTCAGTTAGAAGTAAAAGAAACCAAGTCAAAATCGTACATGTGGTGATTGATTTGTTTTTAAACGAATGCAAATGTTTAACTTCTAGTTTTGATATAATATAATACTTCTTATTAGTAACAGAAGAAGATGCAACTGCGGAGGTATCAATTACCACCACTTCGCAAAGGCATCTGCCAACTGTAAATAAAACTGTTTTTGAGCCATAACCAAGTCTGTGTAAGAAGTTGCAAAACAAAACTCACTTTTAATGAGAAATAAATAATTAAACAGGCGTACCCCGAGTCGATCGATTACGCTACCATTTAAGATCATACCGCGTCTCTATATAGAGCCGGGGATGTACCAGCTATCCCGCCCTGGTGAAACTCTACCTGCGTTTACTTATGAAAATTCTTCATTAATTGTACATTAGTCCTAATTAGTTCCGAGAGTTATTTGTGTTGAATGCTGTTCATGTTTAATAAAAAAAGTCATCGAGAGAACGACGGGGGAAAAACATGTACAAACAAAATGGAAGGACGTGATTGAGTGTACACGTACATATCTACGTCATCTTTGTTTATTGGCCATTGTATGTGCTAAGTTTATTATCTGCGGACACATTGTATATGTGAAAAATTACCAAGTCACAATTATTTCCAACACCATTAGAATTATTTTAGATAAACATTATGTAGCTTATATTATAACGAGATGTGTTCTTCAAACAACTATGTATTTTTTTTGATGTAACAATTTTTCTGTGAAATTTTGTTCCAGTCAACACTTGAGTAAGTGATTTTTAGTAAACGATAATTCACAATGCTTATACACATTCAATGGCTAAATAACTAATGCTATTAAGAATACGATCCAGAAAACCTTACAAGCATCACGTCATCAGAATTGAGACGTTAAGCATTTCGGACATACAACGTTTTAGCTTATAATTAATCTCACAAAACGCATAACAAAGCATGTGCAACATATTTAGCGTCAATTACAAGCGTCCCCCAACAACGGCGAGCGGGCTCGGGTCCGCGACTAATGACAGGTAGGGCCATGTTATGACGCAATTATGGCGGACAGAACACAATCCGGTAGTTAATTGCACCAAATTGTTTAATGGCGATGGCGGGAGTGTGCGTAATGGCCGCCGCGGGCCCAGTCTCGCAGTGCTGCTGTGTCCCAGTACTGTCGACAAATCCGGGCTTAATGGGAACTCTCTGTGACGTTTTTAAATCATACATGAGCATAATTTTCTGTCTTATCTTTGACTTCAGCTTTATAGACATAGTGTATATCCAAATGGGCTCTTGGATCCAAATCACGGTACCTACCTCTTCTCTTCTTTAAACAATTATGTTCCATCTAAATGTCAAAGATCACCTGATACAGCATTGAAGGAAACATCGAAACCCTTATGACAGTTGTATTATCAATTGATATTCTAAACGCAGCTACGAAATAACTACCATGACCAAGTTTGTATTTATCTCCAGACCAAAGGCCCAGCAATTATTTTGCACAGAGGCTTAGACTTATAATTCAGCGGGCAATGCTGCTAGTGTTTTGGGAACCATGCCTCACAGGGTCATTATAGATGAAGTTATTTTTTGTAATTTTCATTGTTTACCAATATTTGGGAGAGATTTAGCATATTTTAACCAGCCAGCAAGCACTTGACTTCAAAGAGTTCAGCACACACAATATCGATAAATGTTTTTTCAACTCTAGAAACTACCAAACGTGAAGTATCGACTCAATTTTTTTACGAACCCGAACAATAATGAATGACTTTCCAAATGCTCTGAACGTGTTTGACCTTCAAAATGCACCATACATTGTAAGGTACGCATCTTAGCTGAAACATTGTATGAAAAACCTTTCGGCAATTCGCTAGTTAGCAAACGTCTATTTCAAGAGCGAAGTAATCGTGTAGAGTCGCTTACGATCTGAGAAAATTGAATAGCACTTCATTCGCGCGTCGTGTCACAGACTGAATATCGTACAGAAATCGAGGTTGGCAAGGAAAGGAATTAAAACAACTAAATCAGACATTCATTAAAGTGCTTAATTCCCACTCTTTCCGCCAAGAACGTTAAACACTCGCAATGGCTAAAATCTAAACTAAAAGTCTATCATGTTGATTTATTATTAACCACTCGTTGGTCGCGTGGTTGAGAGCGCGACTGCCGATCGAGAAGTCCTGGGTTCGAATCCCGGGTCGGGTTATATTGAATTTTTCTACCTTAGATTCTCTAGTGTCCGGTGTATGGTAATAGAGTCACCACCTATTCCATAGTGGGACGTAATCGTAACTGTAGAAACCTCTGCGTACCTCTACCGGGATTAACCTTAATCCCTGTTCTACGATGGGATGTAAACATAACTTATTAAGCGTAGGAGACTATTACTTCCCTCTGCCTACTTCTTCGGAAATTACTGGCGTGATGTTATTTTTTTTACATGCAATTATCATTTCTATTTCACAGTAGCTCTGTAGTCTCGAACGTTATTTTAACCTTTCATTATGACATTATACTACAACGAAACGCGCGAAACGAATCGCTAAATCCCACTGTGAACAAATTGATATCGCCGCGTTAATCGACCGTTTCGCGCAGTTCCACGAGTTTAAGTCGTGTAAATGCGAAAATGGTACAAAAAAATATAATCGTTCCTTGCGCACATTACATTCTAAATCTTAAATTGAAAGCAATACAGTTCAGTGTTGAATCACACGTGACATTGCTACATTGTTACTATAGGAGTCACCTGAATCCCTGATGACTGAACAATGATAGACTGAGTTCTTCTTTGTACTTTTTAAGTTACGTCACTAATTTCCTTATGTTCAAATATAGTTCCCAATGACAAAGGAATAAATGTATGGGTACTGTACTCCACTTTAGTGCTTGTGACTTAACGCTAGATTGTCTAAGACTTGACCCATCTTTGTGATCTTTACATACATGTGTATTATATCATATTATATCATTATATTATGGACATTATACATTCAATTTATCATAGTTCAATTATAACTGAGAGGCAAATCTAATAATAATTTTTAGTTGTTTTTAACATCACGCCTGTAATCCCCAAGAGGTAGACCAGACCTAGCAGTGTCGTACATTCCCACGTTTCGTCTATTTCGTGATACGCCACGTTATAGAATAGGTTGTAATTGTAGAGCTTAAATTAGAGCCTATTCCCATACGGGCACAAATCCAGACTCAGAGTTACTACTAATAATTTCAAGTTAGAAAACTCGATAGTACACGACCCGGGAATCGAACCCAGGACCTCTCGAACGGCAGTCGCGCTTGCAACCACTCGACCACCAAGGCGGGCAGTTTGTGAAAGTAAAATGTGAAAATTCCTAATTTAATTTTCATGAAAAATACTCTTAACTTGTGTTAAAATCATGAAAATTTCAGTAGAAAGGTATAAGACAATCCATTAACTAAATAAAAGTACAGCGTTAAACTACAGTAATATTCTATAAATATTAAGAGCTATAAATTCAAATTAAATATATTAAAAGATTATTGTCAAATGTACTTATATTATTATTAACGCGGTTTTTTTTAGTTTTTTTACACTGGCAACTTTAATTGGCTCTTTATACAAAATCGTGATATAACAACCTCATCAAAGAATTCGTTGTAAAATCTCTCTCAACCAACATAGTAACGAAATTGCATGAGCCCATAAAGCCTTATGGCAGGTACTTCCATTATCCTTCATAAGCTTATGGTTTTAAAGTACTTGTCTTATTTATGGCAAAGATCGATAAGAATAATAATCATTGAGAGAACACTAATTTACTTTTAACATAACACTGGCCGTCATTATAATATTAGAGATGAGCTTCTATTAATTATGGCATACCTATGTACTATTTTCAAAGCTATCTTGTAACCGAATATCTATAATAAATGTAAGTTATTGCGTGTACCTGTTGACAATGATCGGCAATCTACGCCATCGTAATTCACCCCGCTACCCTCGAAAAATAAAAAAGGCGTAAAAAAACAGTCAAAATTCTCGGAAAAATAATCACGACATACGCTAGCATCTAAAGTAAATATCTTAGTCCACTTAGTCTGTCAGCACTGAACTTTCTTTTAAGTGCATTTTCCACTGCTAGACATATCGAGAATATAAATATTCGGACTGTACTTCGAACCTACAGTATTTATCATTTTTATTTAACAGTCACATTTAAATCAACTCCAAACGTTACCATTTACTATTACTCTTCGAAACCTAATACAACATTTTCATTAATTCCACCTTTTATACCACTTTTCTACTAACAATAGTTTCTCCGAGTACAAGCTACCAGTAACGCCTGTAGCGTTGTTGATACCTAATAATTGAATATAAAAGTGAAAATATCACAGCAGCCCTTACTCGCTGACGTTAAAACCCGTGGTTTATGAAGAGTGGTGAGTTATCAGCTACCGTGGCCATGTATTTTATGATCACTTAAGTCCCAACTTCGAAGCATCATGAAGATGGATAATTGGAAATTCTACCACCAAGAAGGAACTAAGTATTAATAAATTAACCAAGTAAAAACAATTTCAAAGCATAATTTCATTGTTACACCGACCATAGCAACATGAGCCCAAACGGAAGCACATCTTTGTGTTAGGCTTCTCCACATGTTAGTATTATTCGACTGTTGACAAATAAACTCTTGGTCTACAGAAACCGTTCAACCTTATTTAAGATAATAACGAAAAACAATAAGATTATCCATTCACATCATAGTTATAGCCTAGTGATTTCCAATCAACCAGACAACAGACCAGAATTCGATACCTGATACGCATAGCCTTACGATGATTATATGCTTTATAGAATTACATATCATTTGCTATAACGGAGACAAAAATCATCGTGGTAGTACCCAAACACTTTAGGATCATGCACTATTTTCTTCAGGACCTGCAGATCTCCACCAAACTACATATAAGCAGACCCTTCTAATTTCAAGGAAAGAGCCGTATTAAACAGAAAAATTATTGATGATAAAGACGACCATAGTTGTAATTACTCTCACGTACGGACAGCAATATCACAACTAACCTGACGCGGCCTACACTTCGAGAGATGGCCGCTACTGACAATTTTATACGAACAACTAAAAGCACGCTATGCCTGAGGTGAAAATTAGTATAATTTGAAAATTTTCAGGCAAGTTCTAAGAGCTGCAACGAACGTTAACCTTTATACTTTATATCATACTAATCAAATAGAACAAGGAGTGATTGTGAAGCGTATGTCATCCACAGCAGTAAATAACCTGCGCCAAAGAATGGATACAACTCGGCATCTCATTTTTCTACGCGTGTAGGCATTTTTGTGTAAAACGGATCCGTCACAGAATGAGGTTTGCGGCCCGAATTATAAGCTTAGATCGTATCCGAATGAGCAGATTTAACTCTTTATGTTAATGAACGCGATTAGACGACTAAATGTTCATCAACATTAACCGATTAATCTTAAAATTATATTCAGCAACATATTCAGTCACAACAACAACCTTTTTTTGATGATGTACGAGTAAATATCTAATTCCAAAACATTGAAAACTTAATTTCGGTCTTACACCATCGAAACCGGTGATTGTAAACACGCTGATGTACGTACGTATGGTAACATTAGCTAAATTCGAACATTTCAGTAGACATGTGGCCCGAAGCGCATTGCATACATACATATATATGTACATTGCCAATAGCTAAATTTACTAAAATTTTGTAATCAAGTTAAAAAAAGGGAAAGATAATTAAATAGTGCGCAACACGACCTCTTGGGCAAGTCTCAAGAGTAAGAATCGAACGGGTATGCAATAATTGTGGCCGATTATCAGACCAATTTATAAATACTTTACGAGTACATTCGGAGAAACCCAGGACCCAATTCCAACTGTCAGGCGGCAATACAAATTGTTTGTCCATCTTTAAATTTCCGTTTAAACAGGAATCTGATTGACTTACTTTTTAAATGCTTATATAAAGCAATGTTCAAAACCAATTAATTTAAAACTTCCTTTAATCATTATAGGTACATTATGAACTAACGTTGCTCAAACAAGTTATAACATTATTACAAACTGTGCATAAGTTTTCCTTTGATTCTTGATGAATGTCCAGTAGAATTATATTTTATAAAACAATATTATGATTCAAATAAATGTAAAGGTGTTGCGCTAAAAATTATTAATGTAGATAACTAGGCAACATAATTGTATCCGAGTCGATGAATGTGCACTTCGCGTGAAATATGCAGCTCTGCTCGCTTTATCATTTCGCTAGTTATCGTGTTAGCTTGACGGATTTATGTATGGGCTTGAGCTACAGTTTGGTGCTTTTGCATTCACAGGCCGTTGGTTTTAGAAAAAGAAAAAGACTGTCTATGGGTAAGATGATTATTTTATGTTATTTTAATAATAGAATAAGATATACGTAATGTGGTTACAATGTGTATTAGCTAGCTGCTTAATTATCATAGGTATATATTAGTATGCCAAAACCTATCTTACTGTTGTTGTATACTACAAATGCGTATGTGCAATTCGACGTACTTAACTCAAACAAACATCTAACATTACGTACATACCTAACCCGAGTAATAAAAAAAGGAAAAACGTGTCAACACCATTTCAATAATTTTATTTCGAAAGCCAACAATATTCGAAGGTAAATTATTGCTTTAGGAAATTTTAATTTATAAAAACGATAGACAATTTAAACGTCGCCATTGTTAAACTGTGAGCTTTAATAATGTTGCTATTATGCGCTGTATGCTCACTTCAAGACAATCGTTTCTTTGACAGTACGTGGGCCGAATTTCTTGTCTGCACGGTGCCAATTACGAAGTGATGAAATTCTGAATTAATATGAGATTGATTGAGCCTGTATACCTACATCTGAATTTATGATTTGATGCATTCTCAATTACCACGGAGACAGATAATTCTTACGCAACAATAAATAAATTGTGCATTAAGTTACATGCAGTTTGATTTAAAACATCACTTGCTATAATTTAACGCACGTAGACACCGGGTTCTGACCTTAAACCTTCTCGGTCTGAGAGGAAAGGAGAGGAGAAGAGGTGAAAAATTTTAGCCAACGGCGCGCCGACAAAAGAGTTGTTGATGTTGATGTTGATATGTATGAGCATACCTATGTTACTCATATTAGAGTCAGTCAGCCAACTGACAAAATTAATTTTATGGCGTTTACGTTGGTGCATGATTTTTTTTAATGAATGTGTCAAAGGACATACCTTTATTGCACATGTAGAAATAGTTGTGTGCTTTTCCTCAAAACACCGATAAGCCCCGTCTCAATAAATTTCCAACTATAAAAATCTAGGTATATCTACTTAACCGAAGTTGAAGTGAAGGAGCGGGTCGTAAAGGTCACGGAAAGGTCGCCAGTAAACGTTCCGCCGCTTCACAGCATCTGGCTCATAATTTAATTAAAAAATTCACAGAAAACGAGCTTCGGCGGGTCGCAATCTTCCAAATTGCGCCTCCACACCGGCAGCCTAATTCCTTTAAATATTATTCTTGGCTCTTTTATCGTATATTTTGAAATTAACCCGGCACGAATAATGACTGTAATATGCCTGGTTTTGATTAACTCCCCCAAAACCAATACTTAAACGTTATCAAGGTGGTGTCGTCGATGAAGCGTACCACGACAGTTCGTATCATCAACTGTTTAGCTCGAGAACGGCTGGGTACCTCCCATTCTGTGTCCTCATAATGAATTTGATATTTTACCTATTTTATGCAAGTTGATCGATTGTAAATTCATCTTGCTTAGGTACTTATATTGATACTTAATTATATTCTGTTCCATTTTGTATTTAATCTAGCAATATAAAATAGATGACCGTGATTCAGCATTACAGAATGCAAAAATTTTAAAAACTATCGTTACTTGACTTATTTAGTAGCAAATCCTTAATTAACCATAATTATCAAAGGCGTATTTATCATGCGTATTTAGTGCAAAAATAAACTGACCTAGAAGCTAATTAAACGTGGTCTCATGTGTATATTTGTATCATTATCTTATTACAAAATTAGTGAAGGCCAGCTCCGAAAATAATTTCCGCCGCCTTAAAAACACTTACTTAATAAGCCCGTCAATATCAGCTGATTGCTGTACTTACAGCGCATTACGTTACCGCCATTTTTTAGCGGCACCATTTCCCGCGCACTTGTCTCTGGGTAATAGTAATTTGAGCGATTATGTCTGGCAACACTTTATGCCGCATTTGCATAATAAAATTACCAGTGGCCGACAGTATCATCGCGAGATTGCAAAAAGTATGAGCGCTGCACCATCGTTGGGATCGTTTATGGTATTAAAAGCAGAAGCCATTTGAGGTTGATAATAAATCGAACATCCTTCGAACCCGACCGCTCATATACAAGCGAAGATAAGTGGTGCTCACGTTACTCACAAGAAATATGGTCTATGAAATGAGTTTTAACCATAACAAAAAATGCCTTTATAAGGTTTGCCATGGGACGCTGTTTTTATCTAGAAAGTATATTTAAATTTTTTACAACATTGCGTACTAAACAGCTAAACTTTTTAAAATTGTCGTTTCATTATCTATTATATTTACAACGGGTTTTTATAGCAGTAGTAATGGTCTCATAACTACGTGATACTGTACCAATGGTTACAAGTTATAATATTGGTTATAAGTGACGAGGACTAAATTAAAAGGTCACATGCCATAGAGTATTTTCCACTCTGGAAGAGTGCGTTACTGAAATACAAAAATACTTATACTGATGTTTAGCGGTAGAGCTACATGCAATAGTATTCTACGCTCACTTAATTTTTTTTACTATCTAGACCAGTGTTTTACGATCATTACATAGAAAGA
This sequence comes from Mimoniades nurscia nurscia, assembly GCA_018246595.1. Lineage (NCBI taxonomy): Eukaryota > Metazoa > Arthropoda > Insecta > Lepidoptera > Hesperiidae > Mimoniades > Mimoniades nurscia. The sequence continues at coordinate 10,167 of DWFO01004309.1, forward strand.
CAAAAAGTTAGCAACTTTATTAAAATACCTACTACATTTATGATTTAGCATATGGCAAGAGAATCTCTGAAATAATTAGTATCATTCGCCACTTCATAGCCATGTGAACTAACGTTCACTTCAATATTGGACATTAAAAGTAAAAAAAAGTAAGTAGGCTGCAATTAGAAAATGATTTCAATATTAACAATTCAAAGTGTGACTCATAATTTGACAATTTTAAGAAAAATGAATAAGCCTGTCCTTCTCACCGAAATTGTCTTTTATTGAAGTGAACCTTGGCTTTTTCCTTTTGTCCGCGACCCCAGAGTAAGGCTTCGCCATCCCCGCAGGGGTCGCGAACCACAGATTGCCAAACAGTGATCTAGACAATGAAGTATACTTGCTAGTTAAATCAAAAACAACCTTCTTTTACATACTCGTATTTACAGTTATTGCAATATAAGGATTTAACTCTGTTATTTATAAAACCTTTACATAAAAATACCTAACAAATTATTAAATCAACGAATGTTCCTCAACATCACCACAGCTAATAAACTTATTCACGCCCCTCCCATTTGTTTCAAAATGCAAGATGGTCGCGTGATGTTATTTTGAAAATATGCAAAACGTATCCCGCTAACGCGATATTATTACACTGTTTAGTGCCAAAACCACTTAGTTCCATTTGCTTATGAATGCTAGAACTTAATTTAAGCTTCGCAAAGTGGTCATTTACAACTGTTTCGAAACCAGAAAGTGATATGAGCCCGTTAGGTGTGTGCAACAACTTGATGTAGGCATTTACGTGCGGGCAGGCACGCAGGCGCAAATGGCAACACTAACACTTCATTTATTAGTGTGCACCAATGTAAGAATTATCTAAAAAATATTTAGATTGCATTTTGCTCTAAAAACACATAGGTAATACGGTAATTACTAATTAGTCTACACTCATACAATTATGGTTACCACCATTAACTCAATTATCGCTCCACTGTTGGTCAGCTGTCAGAGTGAGAATAGTGAAGGTCATAGTCTTAGTCTAACACTGCGTTCAAGTGTCGGTTGGCGGATATCAAACGCCTTAGAAAACATTAAGAAAAAAATCTAAGAATTTCGAGAATTAAAAGACCAGCTACATAGCTGTTAGGTACCTGTGTTAAATGTGTTATTATTTTTATTCGCTGGTCGAGTTGGTTGCAAGTGCGACTGTCGAACGGGAGGTCCTGGGTTCGATTCCCGGGTTGAGCACTACTAAAAATTTTCTAATTTAGATTTTCTATTAGTGTGCTCGGA
>DWFO01004310.1:0-11446 GCA_018246595.1 Mimoniades nurscia nurscia
CCCAGTAATTTAATTTTTAATCACTAATTTTCTAATCTGCAGCCAGTATTATAAAACTTTGGAAAGCAAACGAGGATTTTTAATCTGTGCCGCGCGACTAGTTTTTGCCCGACGTTATTAATGCTTGGCTCCAGGGCGGCGCCTAGTGCCTCTAGATTGCATATTACGGCAACACTATATCTCTATGTATTGCAGGCTTTAAATAACAACACGGTCTATTTGCGGTAGAAGAAATTTATTCAAATCGGTTCCTTGATTTATTCTGGCGAAGAAAGTAAAAGTTACAGCGAAGTTACCCGTTTAACTGAATCAGTCTTTTTCTGTTTATTTACGTGAACACTCATTGACGTGGTTTAATTAAATGTATGTTTAATTGTAAATGTTTTAATTGCTATCCTACTTATCATGATCAAATATTTCTTTGTTCCCCTGTTGGACACGTTGGAATGTTGGAAGAATCAAGGCCTTAGACCATATCACTCATCGTATAGATATTAAAAGAAAATTCAGAGACAAAAATGAGAAAATTTTGATATTTGTTTTTGAAATCCATAGCGCATCCAATCAGTGGAACATATAAAATTATCTAGAAAATCAATGAACAACAAGCAATTTAAAAAGCTTGGCTACAACGTTCATCGTTATAACCATGATAATTTCAAACACTTCGAACAAAAAGCTCCAGAAGAAAATCCGTGTAACTAAAATGCACCACCTCTTTTTTTCTAACATCATACGACGACGCGACGGGCGGCTGACTGAATCTTTCGCGTATTAGACATTTATACGTATAAGTTCTAAACAGCAATGCCATGGCTGACAGTCAGTGCATTTCAGCGCGCCTCGCATGACGGTCACTGCTGTGGCGAAGTTATAAAATAGGCAAAAATAAAAAAAAAATTGCGGTTTCCTACCAGTTATTTAATCTTTATTTTTATGTTTGTGACAATGGTTTGCAGGATCGCGCCCAAAACTGACACTCGTAAGTTTTTTTTATTATTATTCCATTTACGAATAACTGTTTGAATAAAACTTTTGTAACGGACTAATTTTTAAACATCATGTTCGGTTTTTAAAAATAAAAATATAGAATATCATTCACACTTTTATTGCAAAAAAAATTTTAAATATTCACATACACATATATTTTAAAGTCCTATAATATAAATAAATCTTATGTATTATGCCTTTTAACAGCTTTACTTAAAGATATTAAAAATTGTATTCATCTTTAAACTAAATGCCAACATAATTGTACATCATAATTATTTAAACTTATTAAAAGTACGTCGTTCAAATGAATTTATATCAATTCATATTATTTAAATTTATGTTTTTAATTAAGTCGTAACAAAAGGAAAAATTACAAGATAATATTCAATTAAATGTGAACGTTACACACTTTTACCACGTTACTTAGGTGTAATGAAAACAATAAACACAGAAGGTGTGCTCTTATCGCGACTGCAAGCCTCGATAAAAACGCAATGAAATCAAAGCCCACAAAACCTTTTCAGGGCAATAAATTATCAATTAACAATTTTAATCGTTGTATTACGTTAACGATTGCTTAAGGCGTTGCATTAAAAGTATTAAAACTAGTGTTTCGATACAGCTTAAGTAAACTATGTAATAAATGCTATCTATATTTACAGGTGTTCATTTACTTTAAAACATAATGAAATCTTTTCATTCTATACTTTTTAGTTATTTATGACTGAGGTACATTTTTTCTATTTTAATTATTAGGTCACAAAACATAACAATTTGTAACATACTTTTGCTATTACAACAGGAGCATAATTTTAGAATGCAAATGTTAAATGCTACAAAAAGGGTAGATGACGTAACATATGAAACGATCTGTGTTTATTGATACGGAGATTCATAACATATTAGTGTTTGTAATTGTCACCATTGTGCGGAAAAATTAATTGAGAAAATAGTTTGTTATTTACGGTATTTACCTTTATTAACACTAACACTTTATAGCACATATAATTACAACAATTAAATTATTACACTTATTTTTACAACTGCACATAAATTGATAGGGATGTAATTTATCGGAATTAAATACTTTAATTAATGTATAATATAAATATAAAATATAAAGTAGAAAATTGTATTGTTTATTTAAAATTATTATAAGACGAATAATCAATTAAATAAAAAGGCAATTATTATTACAGGTGTAATAAAGTGTGAAATAGATATGAATGAATGATAAAAGAAATACGAAATGCTAAAATACAATGAATCTGGAAACAATGTAATATTACTAATATAAAATTTATGTTCTATGTTCTTCTGCTAGTTTAATGCTTTGATAAATAATGTGAAACAGCAAAGACTAGAAGTTTATTTGACAACTACGAGTATTCCAGCAAGATTAAATGTACGAGTAAATTGACGAATTGAATACCCCTACTCGTATAAAAGCATGTTGCCATGTTATATTTACTTTTACGCGTTGTTCAACCGTCATGACCGTACAATGTAAATGTTTAAAATAATTTTTGTAATTTTAAAGCTGTCTATTAGTAATATATGTATAGTATAATACTCAAATTAAAGGTTCACTCCAAGTGTATGTAGGTATATAAAATATAGATTTACGAGTATATTGGACGGTTAAAAAAAACTTGAAAAGAAAGCGCGTAGTGAATATGATTAACGATTAACTGGCGAACTTCCTTGAAACTTGGCGTGACGTAACTCATCATTTGCACCGTTTCGAATTAAGGACTTGTCAGAAACGGGACGTTATGAATGCATTTCCTTTTTTTTTCTCCGCTCGCATCGCGCTCTATGGGAATTCTGAGAAACTTATGAAGATGTTTCGCTTCGAATTTTAAATGTTATACTCGTAATTTTATATAAAACAATTTATTACTTATTACTTACGTGTTTACTTACGTGTTACTTTTTTATCTTCTCTCATATTGCACTCTGGCAATTTGAGGCACATATGAAGATGTTTCGATTCGTATTTAAAATGTATAATTATATAATTTATTATTGCATGTATAATATATATTGTATGTATTGTATGTATGTATAATTTATTATTTATCAGGTACTTACATGTTACTTTTTTCTTCTTTCGGATTGCACTCTATCGGAATTCTGAGAAGCTTCACAAGTTCATGTTTTGTTTCGAATTTGAAACGTTCTACTAACAAGAAAAGTTTTTTATATGTAACTATACGGATTATTCTTTGATTTTGAGGAAATTTTTCAGAATGTTTCGTAATGAATATTTAAACATTATGTTTATATGGAATGTTATACCGTGTAATGGGCTTTTGAACGGCCTAGAAAATATTTGTAATGGACGGACGGACATTTAAGACAAATTAATAAAAGGCTTCTTGGACAGCAGATACATACATACATATCTTCACGCTAGGTCCCTTGCGAGGTTGGTAGAGAGCACTGGGTTCCAAATATCTCTATTCTTACAAACCTGTCGTGTTTCTTCCACATTCATTACTCTCTTAATACATGGACGCCGGACTCGGAAACTTCTAATTTCCCCATCGGTTAGAACCTGATTAGCAACTTGACAGCAGATAAAGGAATATTTTTTATTTTCTTTGTAACCTGTCTCTTTTTATTTCGCGCGTTTATATACATTAAAATTTCTACACGTTTTACATTTTTCCTTCCCTCGTTCCTATCTTTCCCTGCTATTACGTATTTATTTTAAATGTTATTTATCTAAGAAGATTTTCTTCAGTATTTTTACGTTGCTTAAGATAGTAATTTACTTTTATTTACTTGAATTCCTCGTTGGCTGTTTTGGTCGCAAGTGCGACTGTCGATCAGGAGGTCCTGGGGTCAATTCGCGGGTCAGGCACTAATAATTTTTCTAACATAAATTTTCTAGTAGTGGCTTGGAGTCTGGATGTATGCCCGGTGTATGGCAATAGGCTCACCACCTATTCCATAATGGGTCGTAAACGTAACTGGTGAAACGTGGGAGTGTTCTTCATTCCTCTGCCTACCTTTTCGGGGATTACAGGCGTGATGTTACGTTACGTTACTTTATTACGTAAAGTATACCAAGGTAAAGTATACCAAGTAAGTAAAGTATACCAACTTAAAGTACTGGTTACCAGTCAGAAGTATGTGAAACCAACCCGTGCATATAAAACGAGTGATGAATGTAGACAAAGCATGTAAAGCCGCTAAGTTTTTTGTCTACCCAGGGGTAAGGGTAGGGTATAGTTAACAAAAGTTATTTGTCTGTCTTGTGATTAGTTTTCTATCTACTGTTACATCTTGAAGGTATTTAACGAATGACCGGAATTCGAAATAAATATGTTATCAGTGTATAGTGTAACATCTCCTTTAAGCCCATGACTGTATACAGTTCTTAATACGAACGAGTTACAACAGTTGTCCTAATATCGATCCTTGTGGAACTCCGTAAGTAATTAGGCGGAAAGCGATCCTTTATCCATCTATTTAACCAATATAATTACTATTTGATGAACGTGATTTTAGCAGTTTAAAAAATTTGTTTATATAATACCAATATTTATTTAATGTAAATAAAATATTTCTTACCTACTGTATCAAATGCTTTTTATAAATTTACAAATATCCCAAGCTCTATTTCTTCTTGTCAAAATTATCTTCACTTCTTGTTTACGAATCAAAATGCAAACTTTTTAATTAATATAATAAGATAGCGTTTCCCTCATTTTGAATAATTATAATAATGAGTAAGATCGAACAGAAAAATTCTAGGAAGAAGTCATATTTCACACTCCGGTTTTACCTGTGTCTTCTTTAGCGCGCCCAACAATTATATGATATCCGCTATTCAAGACGACAATGTCGATTAAGCTCCAATTACCCATGCTAGATCTATCAGTTAGATGGTGCAATATTGCGTAGTGGGTGTTTTTCAATATACTAGTACGTCTGTTTTTTTCAAGGAAGCCATCGTATTTAGATCTTTCCGAACGAGTGTGTAGAGAAGTACTCGTACATTACCTACTCTCATTTCTTACCGGTTATGTTACGTGTCACATACAACCGGCACAAATTTATTGCTGCTCCGGTAATTTCAGTTTTGAAAAACCCGAATACTTTGCCCGATCCGAGGATCGAATCCAGGACGTCTCGTTTAGCAATCGGGCTTGCAAACACTAACATAAAAAGGCTCTCAAGACAATTAATACATTATTTACAGCTTCTGTACTGTTAACATATGAGTTTTAGAGTAGGTACATGTGTGTTGTTGCTGATACGAGTACCTATGTCAAATAAACTAGACTATAAGCAACTGTTAGTACCTATTTACCACGATAAGTATGGGTTGTCTGTCCGTCACCTTCAGTCCTCAAAGACTTCAATGGTATTCCAAAAATTAATTACGACGTGGTAAAACCATTGAAGACTGAAGTTAGATATATAATAAAAGCCAATGAAAGTTTCAAAACGACTTTCACTTAGGTAAATATAGTCGACATTTTCATGAAATGTAAGTACCTACCTACCTACTTGAATGTTATTTTGTTACGTATTTACCTATCATGAAGTATCAAAACCAATGTTTCAGTTGGAAATCATGTTCTCCTTAAATATATTTTGTTCAAATATAGTTTTATATAATTATCACATTCGCATCGATATCGTCATAATTCTACGAACGCATGCATGATACACGCATAATTTTTTTTCTATGAAACAATGTAACATTTTCTTATGTGCAATATTTTTATAAATATTAATATATCGTTATATTTCCGTGAATGGTATTAAATATAAAAATAGCGGTAAATGATTAGGAGTTCAAAATACGTTATTAATAAGAGGGTAACATTACGCCTGTCCATCCCCGAAGAGGTAGCCAGACGAATGTAGAACATTCTCACGTTTCACCAGTTACATTTACATCACTATGTAATAGGTGGTTCGCCTATTGCCAGACACCGGTAGATATCCAGAGCCCAAGTCACTACTAAAAGAACTCATTTAGAAAAATCGATAGCAATTTAACAAAATCAATTGTCAGAGTACAATTGTTTTCTTAAAAAGAAACATATGTATTTAATTATAGCAACGAAAACTTCGTAGGAATAAATTACATTAAACGCCTTCCTCTTCGGGGGACCACAAGCGTGATGTTACGGTGAAAATATTAAATTACTTGTTAATTTAGAAATTTGTTTCTTTGTATCGACGGTCCCTACGTACAAAAAGACATGACAAAAACTCAGGTTTACAGGAGAATGTAGGTAATTTATGTTCAAACCCCTCTTTAAAAAATTCTATGTACAATTATAAATACTTCATGTTTATAATGTTCTATTAGTTTTAGAAACTTTATAATGGTATTTAAACATATTTATTCTTTTTATATTTTCCGGGAAAAACTGATAGATGACTGTTTCTACAGTGACATTAACATTAAAGCACGTCAGACAAGTCTCACATACCTTTTTATACGCAGGAAAGAAGAACACACTAACACACGTTTAATATTTTGAACGGCTAAAAAACTTGAAGATTATGAAGAGATCGGTCATGACCGAAAACATTCATGAACTATGTTCGCGAAACACGCGTATAGCTTCTTTCCGACCGTCTAGATGACACATGAGAAATATCAATAAAAAACGAAAAGTGCATGAATTATGAACAAAATACTATGAGATTTTTTCATGTTACGAAGTTATAAATAGAGTCTTTCAAGAACCTTCATGAAATAATTTGCTAAGTAACTACGCTCTAGGCAAGTTGTACCGATAAATCAGAAGCCTGAGAACTACAGCGCTGTTGCTTTTTCAATTGGAATCTGGAAAAAGATTGCAGCCACTTTCAATGCGTTGCAACTTTGACTGGCTCTTAGGCTGTGCTCTAGGTACACTCTACAAAAACAGCTATTGACGACAATGAATATATTGCTGTTTAAACAGCCAGGTCAGCCAAATTCAAAGTAACTTGACCGGATATACCGTAGAAAAGAAGTACTTTTTATACAAAATAATAAAACAGTCCACAATAATGAAACACATAATTTTAACCAATAAATTCGCGAATACATACAGTGTGGCACTGAACGAACGTCAAATTGATTAGCCCTGCCAATGGAATCGCCCGGTCAGAACTTCCGGGCAATCATCCTCATCGCAAGAAAGGAAAAGGCGCGTTAACTTCTTGGACTTTTATCTGATCCCCAGTTTCTTTGTTCAGAAACGGACATTTAGATCCGTTCCCACACCTATTTCGTTTGCGTTGTTATTAAAAACGAAGTCAATTTATTCTATCATAGATGAATGATGAGGTGATGCATCAGTAAGAATACTTGTCATTGTACTGCCTCAAGTCAGAACTATAAAAGATAAAAGGGATAGTGATACAGTAATGAATATAAATAATAATGATGAACAAAATTTTATATATGTTTTGGTTATTTGACTGCCTCTTTGGTCGTGTTTGTTGCAAGTGCGACTGTCGATGTCGAGGAGGTCCTGGGGTCAGTTCGCGGGTCAGTCACTAATATTTTTTCTAGCATAGATTTCCTAGTAGTGGCTCGAAGTTTGAATACATGCCCGGTGTATGGTAATAGGCTCACCACCTATTCCATTAAGGACGCAAAAACGTAACTGGTGAAACGTGGGAGTGTTCTGCATTCCTCTGCCTACCTCTTTGAGGATTATAGGCGTGAAGTTACGTTATGTTTTGGTTATTTAATAATAAAAATAAATTATGAAAAATATAATTGGAAACGTCTGTAGAGGAAGGACGTAATCTGAAAGTTTCAGGATAAAATCTGGTTAGAAAACAGCATAAAAGTGAGTGTTTAATAATAATAATCAATAATAAATAGTGTTTAATAATTTTATAATGAGTGTTTACAAGTTGGTTGAATTTATGACTCTTTCTTACTTCGTAATGTTAAATGTTTCGATTAGATTTAGAGATTGCTAATTAATCATATACACTGTTCAAGTAGCCATCCATAAATCTTAAAACACTCATACCTAAATAACTTTATGCTGATTTCTAAACAATTGCATCCTGGAAGCTTTACGTTACATCCGTTTTCTCGAATATCAATTTCACAGATATTACTCAGTCCCTATAGATTGAAATGAGAGAGCATAGAACATATGGAAATATGTGTATTCCTTTGTTGCAGCCAGCAGTAGGGGGTTGAGTCATGATGCCAATAACGCCCAGGTCCAAGAAATAGCGGACTACGAAACAGCTCTGGACGCTGCTGGTAAGTAACATTTATCGACCGACCAATACAACGCGAACAAACGTACAAAATTGACCAAGTTTATAAACACTTCGATACATACTGCAGGCAAAATACATATTAAAACAATTACACCCTTTTATGTTTAAATTAAATCCCATACAGTGCTTACAGATGCCGTTTAAACTGGTAAACGAGACTCATCGTGATGAGGTCTTATGACGAATCCTTCTTCGGTGACGAGACCTTCTTGGTTTTTCGTCTGATTTGCTGTTTGCCAATAAAAATGCCAAATAAAGATAAAATATATATGTATATACATTTTGTAGGCTTTATGAGACAGGCAACAATTGGTTATCTGTTACGTTAATAGATAAATTATTGCTAACCAGGCATTTCTAATGGAATGTGACAAAGACGTGTGTACGTGATACATTTCCAATGTATCGAATGAAACAATCGGTTTGAAAACAAAGGAGATTAAAGGAGATTTCAAAATGCCAATGGTACGCTGACTTACATAAAATGTAAGATAACGATTTGAATAATTTTGAGTATAATTTAATGTATACGGCAATATTCAATGTATAGATCTATTTCTGGAGTATACTGGATAAATTTTTTTGACTCCATGATTTAGTAATAAAATTATTGGACTTAAAAAGACTTCTCTTTTTATTTTATTTGGACACTGTTATATATTATACATATATTCATCATTCATAAATTAAAAAGTTGATAAATGAGTCATCCTTAATATCAAAAACTATTATGTGTGTCACGTGCTATACGAGTAGTTATGTAAACGCTGCGAGGAACACTTCACGCTGTAAAGTTTTCCATGATATTCTAGAAGGTGCGTGCTGTCCGGCGTTATAGACTATAGTTTTAAATCTTCTTAACCTGTAACGAAGTCTGTACTGTGTAATTTTTGACAGTAAAAAGGTCGATAATGATAATGACAGTATTATTTACGACCTTTCCGAACTTTGCACTCGGCTCGTACGAGAATGGCATAAAAGTATTACCTAATAAACAATGTTTCACTTCCCAAAACACACTCTTTTCCTTCCACCTGCATCGATGACGTAATACGGTAGTCATACACTTCAATTGACCACAACTAACATCGACCCAACCCCATACAATAACATATTGTGACTGCAGTTAACGGTTAAACATTTTGCTGGATGCGGTTGTGGTAGATTTTGCGTTGTGATAATAGTATTGTTTTTGCTCAGGTTATAATCATAACAATGTTATATTGGATCATCTCAGACACGGCTGTCTGACCTTACAGAACCAAACAGCTGAAACATATGCACATACTATACTTTTGCGCTACAAATAAAACATACTCATTGCACTTGAAATTTAGTCCTAGTTGGAAATTGAACGATAATATAATGCAATATAAAATCTGCACGTGCCGTAAAGAAAGAAAGTAAAGGAAGTGGTTTTATCGTTAAAAAGGACTATCTCTGCCAGAGAATGTCAGTTAAGAAAGCGTATTTTAGAAAAAAGAAAAGAGAGTAGAAATGGGGTGTGTGTATGTAATTGTGATAAACTGTTTTAAAAACTCATATTTGAGACAACTCGTACATAGTTATTAATAATAACTCCTAAAACGTTTCAAAAAGCTTGGTTTAAAGGTGAATGTTGGTGTCTCTCAGATCGGTAAAACGATCAAGCAATGACTAGGGTTTTTTGGTAAAAAAACACGGTCGTGTCGTACAGCCCACCTGATAGCAGTCTGCAGGTCTGCAGCAGATTCAGAGGACTGCAGTAGATTCGCATAAAAGAAATCTGGTTGGATGGCTATTACAAGTTTAGTGTATACTCCACTTTGTGACATGTCTTCCCATAGAATGACAAGTGTCAAGACTATGTCCATGCAGACATGTTCTGGCGTGTAGATCACGCCTTGGCAAACTTAGCGTAGGAGGCCCTTTAGTAAGGTCGTCACATTATACGCAAAGTGGCTGACAGCGGTTGGATACGAAGAGCTGGAGATCAAGTTCAGTGGCCTACTATAGAAGAGGCCCTTGCCTAGCATTGAACGGAAATGATGGTGATGATGATGAAAGGAAATGATGACGAACAACTTGGCTGTTGGCCACTGATGGCAGACTTCACACATCTTAGTAGTCATAATTCAACCCGAAGGCGTTTCTATCGAAAGCCATAGGGTTATCTAACAGAATTTTCTTCCATTGTCATTGCTATAGATGTTTAATTATATATATTAAATATATATATTTGTTTTATACTCGGGTCAAACATAAACAAAATACTGATAGCCATCTTATAGCCATAGTTCGCTCGTGTTCAACTTATTCGCAAATATCAACAACGATCAAGACAATGCTTTGGATATCATAAATATTATAACTCCGTTAATCGTGTTACTGTGCAATGCGTCATACGTAATAACGCTAGAATTGTCTTAATTCATCTCCTATTCGTTTTTACCTGGCACTTCGGAAGCGCGGGAATCCGAGTAACTCCCACGGTATCCGCTAACTTAGTTGTAGCCATAACACATGTCTTTATTTTCTCCTCGTCTTCCTTTTTTAATCTGAAGAACGCATATAACGTAACATCACGCCTGTAATCAACGAAGAAGTAGGCAGAGGAGTATAGTACACTCCCTCGTTTCATCAGTTACGTTTACTTTATTTTATTTTATTATTATTATGGGCTTTTTTCAGGGTATGGTGTTTTCAGCCGCAGCGTACTCGGTGCTTGCGTGCTGGCTTTCTTCACGTCCGGCATCCAAAATTGTGTCATGTCGTACGCACTGCCGGCGGCCAGGTGCGAATTGCAACTCACCACCTACCAGGCTGGACTCATAAACATGGCGTTCATGAGTGGTAAGTACTATTTGTGCTAGTTCTGCTTACCGCTATCCCAAAATGGATCCGATATAAAATGACACATGTATTCGTATAGAACAGCATGCTGAAATTTATCTAAATGCTGATTAAGAGGCGTATTCAAAATTATTATTATAATTTTCGTTTTAACAGTTCGTATACACAATTTAAAATGGCCACTGGAGCTCGTACGCTACGGTCTGCCACAATTGAATAGATACTGAGTTTTCCCGAAACAAAAGTCAAGAGATCAAATTATACTGGAAGTTAAAGTAATATCACGCCTGTAATCCCCGAAGAGGTAGGCAGAGGAATGTAGAACACTCCCACGTTTCACCAGTTAGGT
>DWFO01004311.1:0-11445 GCA_018246595.1 Mimoniades nurscia nurscia
AACTGGTGACTAAGTAAAATAAATGTTAATATAATAGAGAATATACGGTGTTCAATACATATGGTACATACATGGTATATAAATATTACTACAAATCTTCTTACAAATCTACAAAATCTTCGATTAGTTTAAACGTTTGTTCTAACAATAAGAGGGTAATAAAGAATGGCTCACGGACCCTTGCGACCGACCTTAACTGAAATCATCGAGTAGGTACTACGCTTTCTCTGTTGAAAATAAAAACCGTTTTGTTATATTAACCTACCCGATTTAGTAATATTTAGTGGTGATTCGTTACTAGAGGTATTGACCTTTTTGAGTTATTACAGAAGACCCATTTTGCATCTCATGGAATCGCCTCTCACTTGCTTCTAGCAGGTGTTATTGGAAAATAGACCATTGTTGTATAGTGTTTGACTGTTCCTTTGCCAACTGACGAGGATTCGCTTACAGTTCTGCTCTTAACACCTGTCGAGATCGACCGGCTCGACGGAATTAACACATTTTTGTTCACAAAATATTGTTTCTTAATCTTACCTTGTATTAGGAAGCGAAAGAACATTAAACATCAATCCAGTCGGTGTCGTTATATAGCACGACTGTTGGTTCACTAAAGTTCTAGAAAGACGAATAAGTGCCTCATTTCCTTCAGCGACGTGAAGCGTATGAGGCCATCCGACTCCTTTCTGCATCTTCAGTAGATTATCTAACTTAATTTCGAAAGCGTTAATCTGTGCCAACCCATGGTGGAAACAACCTACCGACATACCGAAATGTAACAAATACATATTTATGATACTTGTTTATTTTTCAATTAAATTAATGTTTCAGACACTTACCAAAGAAAATCACAATAACGCAAAAATACTTAAAAACCATTGTCGAAAATAGTTAAACAAAATACAAGCAAACTTTATGACCACATCATCCTGGTTAATGATGAAATTATGTGGCTCGTTTAAATTAATATAATTCGTTTGGATTATATTTATCTTAAAATTAATATATCAGATATAATAATAAGATAAAAGATATAATCTTGATTTTACGTAAAGTTTGTAACAATCAAGTGTCAAGATTAAAATGGAAATGTTCGATTGGAAAGTTTTCGATGCATTCTGGGTATTATATCATTCACAATTTCAAGCACTAATCGCCACAGATAAATACATACTTATAGTAGCTACATAGATGCAAATATGGTAGATACTAGCCAAACATAAACGTAACATCACCCCTGTAATCAACGAAGAAGGAAGCAGAGGAGTGTAGCATTCCCCCACGTTTCACCAGTAAGTTTTCGTCCCACTATGCAATAGGTGAACCTATTACCATACACCAAGCACAATTCCAGACTCCGAGGTACTACTAGAAATTTTAATTAGAAACTTTAAGTTAGAAAAAGTTTAATAGTATCCAACCCGGGATTCGAACCCAGGTCCTCTCGATAAGCAGTCGCCTTGCAATCACTCGACTGACAAGGCACTCATCACGATCAACCTATTGCAGTCTACGGCTGGACAAAGGCCTCCCCTGAGGGGTTATACCTGTTATCAATAAGGCAATTATAGTAGATACTACATACATACATATCTTCACGCCAGGTCCCTTACGGGATAGATACTATTTCCATTAAACCTTTTGTGCACAGTTCAAGCTAAACAATTTTAGAATAAAATTTGGTTACAAAAAAAAACACATGTTGGAATAAAGAATGCTTTTATCTCAATTAGATCTGTATCTTATAAATTAGCACTTCTTACAAATATCACAAGGCAATCATGTGATTATTTAGAAATATGACTCAGCATCAATAATAAGCTTTTCTGTCTTCTTTTCCTTTACAGCCATGTAGGGGATAACATCATCCGCTTCTTTCATTTGAGTGAAAGGAAGCTGAAACAAAAGATCATAATTTCATTAACTTCATTTAATTTTTTTCCTTTTTTCTTAATCATGATCATTTCTTGATAAATATCATGTGCTCTATTGTAACATGTAAGACTGATGCAGATTGACAAACATTACACATTTCACAGAACATAAATTGTGAAAGTTTCATATTGATGAAAATGCAGAAACAATATATGTATGAATGAAACACTGATGAAATTTTATAAATATTTAATCTTAAAATGCACATGACTTATTGTTTTCTAGGATACATATCCAGACCAATAAGAGGAAATGAAAAGCTGATGTGAAAAAACCACAAATATATTATGGTACATCACATATTAAAGAATGGTTTAGTAGTTTCATAGGGTATGCATTGTAAAGTATATTTTCTACATTTTTTTTTCTTATATTACTTATGTACTTTACTCACATTGAGATCTTGCACCCTTGATTCTTTTGAAGTAAACTCTCTGAGTACATAACCAGAATTGAGTGTGTGAAACATCCTGGTTTCATGTGATCTCAGTAGCACCTCATCAACTCTTAGAAAGTATCTCAGCAAAACATACCAATAAGTCGGCATCACTCTCTGAAAAAAATAAAATGTTATTCCAATTTTTTTTTTTAAATAAATATGCTAGTTTAAAACCATAGAAGTAGAATTTATAAATATATTCAATAATCAAAAAAGGTGATACAAATAGGCAAGTTATTTTTACTATTAATAAATATTTATTTTATAATAAAACAATAATTAAGTTTTCCCTACAATCACTACCTATATTATTAATTAAGATTATGGAAAAAACTTGAGTTAAATATTAGTATTACAAAATAAACTTATCTGGAACATTAACAACTTTTATTTAATAAAAAATTTAAGGAACACATTTAAAGGATATTAAGTAGTTCACCTAAAAACATGAATAAATATTATTAAACAATAAAAGGAGGACACATAGGCAAGCCTAGTTGTTACTATCACTTACAATTTTAACAGAAAGCTTAGAAATGCCATGATCATGAAGTTCATCTTCAAAAAGGGTGAGATCATGGTAGAAAAGAATTTGTTCTCTCTGCTTCAACAATTCGAAATTAATGGTTTCATCAGTAGGCTCCACAATAATGTTATCAGATATTGAGCCCTTATAGTCCGTTTGAAATGTCCAGTCAAAAGTTTGCTTCTGTTTCTCTGCATTTGGGCTTCAATAAAAGAATATACATAGAATGATTTCATCACTACATCACTATTGCAAAATGTACACAAAATATTGGAAATATATGTATGTTTAGACCAAAGTAGTTGATGATATCAATAGAATCATCAGTTTTATTAAAGTTTAAGGAAAGAAATCAAAAGCCGCCCATTTGACGATAATTCATTCGTAAAAGAAAAAATTTTATTATAAGAATTGTAGAACACGGCAACATTTTGGATGTGAAGATTAAAACACAAAATTGCTTGTTATTTCATTTACTATTAGTATAAAGAATTTATTGGGTATGCTTATTTAAATTGCCAAATTGTATCATTATCATCTGATTCAATGTATGTTTTAAGAACTACTTCAATAAGAAATAGTGTGTCTTCAAAACTCTTGTATTTGTGCTTCTATTGTGCATGAAAAGTCCTATAAAATCATACAAATTATTAGGTAACACATAGCGATTACCATTTCTTAAAGAATTTGAATTAGATAATATCCTTGCTCTCTACCTAGTACTTTCCAAAAACTGGTTTCTCTTCCTGTTTTGTTGGTCAAGTCGTTGCAAGTGTGAATGCTGATCAAGAAGACATGGGTTCAATTACTATGTTAGATACTATATTGTATTCTTCTAACTTGCATTTTCTAATAGAAATTTCTAAACATGGCTGAAGTCCAGATTTCTTCCTGGGGTAAATAGTAAGGGAGCTACTGGTACTGGTGGTGGTATATGTAAAAGTAATGGTGCTAACAACCTCTTCATGGATTACAGCTGTGATGATACATTATAATGTCTCTTAAAAATATTTTCAAGGTCACTTACCGACTCTCAAGCCAAGCTTCGGAGCAAGCCACTTCTATAGCCTGCACTCTATTGGAAACACACTTCAAGGCATCCAAAGGAGCAAACTTTATTTGAGCACCATTATTATGAGCCAAACTAAGAATATTTTTAGGAAACACCATATCAGGAAAATGTGGTATACTCAGCTCTTTACAGTATCTGTAAGCAACCAAATATTTTGTAAAAGAACATTGCATTGTTTATAAATTTTTTAAATGATAACATGTTTACATAAAATCCTTTTTCAGTTCTGTAAAAAGGATATATACAATTGAGTGAACAATACTTTATGAAATACCCTGATCACTAAATTCTACTAAACTGCTTAATATCAACTCTACAGAAAACTGAAGATATATTAAAGAACATAATATGGCATAAATGTTATAGTTTATATTTAATGTGTATAATATGTAAGCCAGAGAGGGTAGAGGATAAAAACGAAGATTACAGATCTCAACATATACATACAAATATTAAAAAAAAAAATCATGTTGTTGCAATACAAGCAATATTTGTGTAAATAAAAGCATTTTGAGATATTATTGAGATCAAATATTTAAGTAGGAGCAGCCTGTTTTCTTTATAATATAACAAAGCAGTGCATATTTTGATATACACTCATTGTGAGATTTATGAAAGACTTTTGTCTGGTCTCTTTGAGTTACATAGCTGTGTAGAATGTGTATTAATCAAGTGAATATTACTTTAATTTGCTATTATCTCGAATACATCCACAGAAAACTACATATATTAGTGTGAAACAGTAAAGCAACAGATGTTTCAAAATAGTTAAGGTCCAGTCAACTCACATTTGATGTCATCCTACCTAACCGTAATTACTGAATATCTACCGACAAATATCGAATATTACATACCTTTAATACCATACCTAAAACGTAATATTTACTTACATGCAGAATGTACAAAACTGATCGTCATTTCTTTCGCAAACAACTTTCGTAGGGCACATACTGGGCAAAATTGAACTGACATCGTAAGAGATATGCCAAGGACCGAACTGTATAGACTTAGAATTGGCAAGAAATCTACCAGGGTCAGCTTCCTGAAACATTAGAAAACATAACAATCGACAAGAACACTATAATGAATAAATATAACAAATGTAAAATTTATACCTCAGGTATATACATTGTCATCAGCAAATGCAAAATAATAGTCCAATATAAATGCTGATAACTATTATTTATTTATTTAACCAAATAAATATTTTAATTAAATATATCTCGGTAACTTAAATACCGTATTTTAATGAATAACTTATATTATTTGGTATTATGAAAATATGAACTAAGTGACAATTTGTTTGACATTTATAGTAATGACTATGGTATGTCTATGTCTATATCTTGTTTGTATGGTTCTTTCCTTATTGCACTACTCTAATAAATAAATAAAATAAAACATGCACACTTTCAGACGTTATAAATGACATAAATGCTAACTTTTAGTCGAATTCAAATACATTCCATGATTTGAAATAGACCACTTTTATATGATATTATTGGATACAAATAGATTATTCCTCAAAACAATATAATTTTTGGCTCAATGTTATATTATCTTTGATTCATAATAAGTACTCAATATAGTAAACAAAAAATAAACCAAAAAGACAGGAACTCATAACTGGAACTGGAAGACCTTTCAAAAAAGTTAAATAAATCAATATGGCCGACTTTTACCGGTCCGTTTATGTATTTTGATAGTACGATAACTTGATTGATTACAGTTAAAGTAGTTTAAATTCATTTATGACCTACAGTATTTAAAAGTGTTTACAGAATCTATAAATAATTATGGAAGCCCTTATACCAGTAATCAATAAGTTACAAGACGTTTTCAATACAGTCGGAGCTGATGCCATCCAATTACCTCAAATAATAGTATTAGGAACGCAGGTTAGATTATACTTGTTTAAATTATTAACTTTAATTTATTAGTCATGTAGCGAGTAATAAATATTGTTTATTTATTTATTTAATGATTGATAAATGTAATGGTTATGTAAAGATGTCACTAAAGTTCTTTGTCCTCATTTCGTTGGACTTCCCTGTCATTGACCATATTTCCACTTCGGAATTAATTAAGAACGTTTGACTTGACTATTACACAAATTTTGACTGAAGTCCTATAAACGTATGCCTATACTACTATTACATTATTTTAATGATTATAAAATTGTATTTTTTATACATAATTTTTATTGTTATTTAAGTTGTTGATTACTCTTGCAGAGTTCTGGCAAGAGTTCTGTAATAGAAAGTCTCGTGGGACGCTCATTTCTCCCTCGAGGTCCAGGAATTGTCACTCGTCGTCCCCTAATACTCCAGCTAGTATACAGCCCAAAAGAAAGCAAGGAACATCGCTCTGCAGAAGAAGGTATGCAAAGTGCTTTGATTGATTAATAGCAAATACCTCATGAATAAAATATTAAGTTCAGGTATTTTAAATATCATCATGACTGTTCTTGTAGATAGTATTTACGATAAAATCTTTTAGTTTACGATAAACTTGCTTGTACTGGATTTAAGATCTACACATGTAAAAGAATTATATCAAGCTGAGAGTCTTCATATCTACATTGTGTTTCAGAAATTGAATTTTTAGGCTAAAATTTGCATTATTATTCTGTTCTTAGTATGCTTTACATTTAAACTAACCTAGTTATTCATTTGTCTGAGACTGCTTACTTGTGCTTAACACTTAGTAGTTTTACATTGTTACTTTCATGTTTATTATGTATATTAGTCACCTAGCAGTCACAGATAATATGTCAATGGTGGTTTTTAAAGAACAATGAGTACATATATTAGAAATAATATACATAACATTATCATAAATCATTTACATAAAAGAAATAAATGTGCTTACTCATCAGTGATCTCATTCATTCATTTTATATGCATTTAGGGTCTTAATTAAAATGTTTCTGTTTATTCACTGTCTTTGTAATAGAGTTCAATGTCACCTACAAGGACTCAACAAAGATTTTCTCCCCCTGTCTTGTGTTCAATAGGAAATTGATGAATGTGATTGTATTTTTATTAATTTCCCTGTATATATGACATTTAAAAGTTTGTAATAATTAAATCATTACTGTTAAGTATAAAATTGATTTTAATTTTCTGTGTTGGAGTGGAGTAAGAATACAGCTGTGATTACTGATCCCTTTTACGACACTCTTACATAAGGGTGTTGTAAGAGGCGACTTAACCCAAGACAGTTACTATTATGTATTATTTGTTTTATAGGCTTGTGATACTTATTTGCTTCCTAAATAGGCCCTTAACCAATATTGAATTGTATTTAAAATGCAAGAAATAGTATAATTATAAAATATATATTTATTTACAACTGTTATAATTATGAGTATTTTTGTAATATTCACTACAGTACTTAGAGAACAGGGCTCAGGGTCTGGTTTGCCTTGGAATCCAGTTGTTCAACTTTCCAACACATTATTTACAAAAGGTTCGTATTTGTTGCGGACTTACATATCTTCATTTTATATATTAATGTTTACATAACATGCTGTTATAAAAAACAAAATATAAAATATATAATATGATTATAATATAATATAATTTGGTATATCTTATTAGCTTTTGAAAACTTCGAAATACAGAGGCTGTTAGTGTTTACTATAGAAAGTTATGATTAAACTCAATATTCCAAATGTTAAAATTAACTCTTACTATTTGTGCATTAAATGGTATCTAGACAAAGGAATACACTTGTTTCTGTTTCCTCTATTTCAAGGAAGTTATTGCTCTGTTAAGAATCAATGATATTTAGCAGATCTTTCTTACAATTTTTTAATGACTTTAATATGTCTGTATCCATCACTTGCAAAACTGTAATACTTGTAAGTTCTAATTGCTAGTAACTAGTTTATAATTAATGGCCATTTCTAATTTAAGTATTTAGAAAATGCCTTTTTCCTTATTCAATGACAATTACAAAATAGTGCATATATATGAATTTCATGTTGCTATCAATACTGATTAAGTATTACATATCTCCAAATGGCTTTCTTATCAATTTTTTTACACACAAATAATTGAATTTGATTTCTAATTATATTTTAGGTACTGTAAATTTAGAAGAATGGGGAAAATTTCTACATACAAAAGACAAAATCCATTCCGATTTCGATCAAATAAGGCAAGAAATCGAAAGGGAAACAGACAGAATGGCGGGCAGCAACAAGGGTATCTGCCCAGAGGCTATAAATTTGAAGATATACTCAACTAAAGTGGTCAATCTAACCCTCGTAGATTTACCTGGTATTACAAAGGTACACAATAATAACTCATTGTTTAGCATTCTTCTTTAATCCTTTATTTATTATTGCTTATTTTAATAATTTTCTTACTGTTTTACTGTTATTGTTACAGAGTAATTTTGTAAATTCATGCCCTTATCTTATAAACCTATTACAAACCTTATTGTACATTAGTATGTTAAATAATCTCATATGATATGAATCCTTAAACTATCATTGTCTACCTTTTTTGACCAATGCTTAATCCAATTTGTTAATATTCAGTTTGCCATTTATTTAATATTGATAGTGTTACATTGATGCATAAAAATGCTGACGATTTCGAAGTCATAGATAATACAAATAAAAGATATGTATGCACATATATAATTTCAGTTCCAATCTTCATGTAATCTCCAAATTTAATTTTTTTACATATGTCAGGTTCCTATAGGTGACCAGCCCGAAGACATCGAAAATCAAATTAGGAACCTCATTATCAAATACATTGCCAATCCAAATTCTATAATTCTGGCTGTCACTGCCGCCAACACAGATATGGCGACTAGTGAAGCTATTAAAATGGCCAAAGAAGTCGACCCTGATGGCAGACGAACCCTCGCTGTGGTTACTAAGCTTGATCTCATGGATGCAGGTGATCGATTTTTTATTTTATTTTACGCACTTTTATACTGTTACAAATTATAAGAATTGAGCAGTACGAAAATACTTAAATAATTTGTGAGTTCTAATTCCCTTATTCAAAGACGTTTTTAGTTTTTGGAATAACAGCGATATGTACAGTAATAAATTAGATAAAAAAATTGTCAATGGCTTGTTTCGAACGAGCTAGGAACTATTCAAACCAATTTCCTCTACTACGGATTAAGGCGACATAAAACCGTAAAACGCTGCAACAATACTAAAATGACGTAAAATGTAGGCGTAGTAATTTTCAGGAACCGATGCGATCGATATTCTGTGCGGACGGGTCATACCGGTCAAACTGGGCATCATCGGTGTCGTGAATAGGTCGCAACAGGACATCATCGATAACAAATCTATTTTAGTGAGTTGTGCAAATTATTAATCAATATTTATTATACGTTTGCCATGTACGAAGGAATGATTCACCTTTACCTACGATGCTCCATATCACATCAGTATCACACGACATCATCACAGTAATGTGAAAATTATGATTCTATATGACGTCTTTTTTGATATCATAGTTTTTAGGCGTTTTTACGAAAAATATATATGATGTGATAAGCATGTTGATATAAATACAAATCTGGAACGCACTTGATTTATAACAGGAAGCACTTAAAGACGAAGCGACCTACTTACAACGGAAGTATCCCACAATAGCGACGCGAAACGGCACGCCGTATTTGGCGAAGACCTTGAATAGACTTTTAATGCATCATATTCGGGACTGTCTGCCGGAATTGAAGGTACTTGATTTCGTTTTACAAAATGTTATTTGAACTAATATATGCGTTATGATCTACACCAATATTCTATGAACTTTATGCAGGTAATACTAATCCCTTGTACCTACTCAATATTACTCGATTGTATTAATCTTTCAGGTACGGGTCAATGTAATGATCTCCCAGTTCCAATCCTTGCTGAACTCGTATGGAGAGGACGTTTCGGACAAGTCGCAGACCCTCCTGCAGATAATCACCAAATTCGCCAGTGCCTACTGCTCCACGATAGAGGGCACCGCGAGGAACATCGAGACCACGGAGCTGTGCGGTGGCGCTAGAATCTGCTACATTTTCCACGAAACGTTCGGGCGCACCTTGGACTCTATACATCCGCTCGTAGGTGAGCGATTCAACGTATCACCACTAATATTATTGTTATACATATATTGTAATGTACATTTATATATCAACGAATTGTATACTCTACATTTTTCAAAATGCTATTGCGTTTTGACCAATTGGTCAAAATACTTTGTTTTACCAATTTTAATACCTACTTATTTCAAATTCATTATTGAAAGTTCATACAACGTGCGAATAATCACAACATGCATCTTATGATATTGAAAAGCACTAATTTTGAAACGAATTTCAATCACACATGGTGAGTGAATGATTACAACTAAAATGCCGTCTTGTAAAGCTCTCGATGATGTCCAATGAGTATGTTATGTAACTGATAGCTCGTTGTACAGCATTTTAATGGTTCATGGCTCTATAGTAACCATCCTGTGTCCATACATATAGATGATAGATAACTATCTGTACCTGTCTTACCATAATATTTCGCTCGTACCACGTAGGTCTGACCCGCATGGACATTCTGACGGCGATCCGCAACGCGACCGGCCCCCGGCCCGCTTTGTTCGTACCCGAAGTTTCCTTCGAGTTGCTCGTGAAGCGACAGATCAGAAGACTTGAAGACCCTTCGTTGCGCTGTGTTGAATTGGTAAGATTGAGTCAATTTTTTACAGATGAAGAAAATTTAAATTATTTAAATGATATATAGTGATCTTGTAAGATATCCGTTTCATAACTTAGTCCGAGAAGATATAGAAAATTGATTTTTGATTTAACAAAATTTTAATGTATGTGTAACAATAATTTTTACGTTAAAAAATACACTTTTATTAATATTTGATGTAACATAATATACATTACACGATTTCTTGCGAGTGTCTAGTCAAAGGAACCTGATATGTCGAATCTCAAATTACGTTAGGGAAAGTACATCAAAACGTACAGTGCATAATATATGTAGATTTTAAGACGCAGTTAGAAAATCTATTTTAAAATAGATGACATACTGGTGCTATTTGTATGTATGGTTAAACCCCATATAATAATGACGAGTGTAGGTCAGACAAATGATGCGTAACTCAGTACCTATAGTCTGTTTTTTTTCGCTACGGACTAAATTGACATAAGCTATGTTGCAAGTTTTTTGCGAATTATTAATAGTGATGTGCCACTACCGTAATTTTACGTAATTTACAATCTAGTATCGTTTTTCAGTAATTGTTATAAAAATATCTTTAAATGTTCATTTTAAACATTTTATTGTTTTTTGCGACATGCCCCTTTACCTGTGCCTACACCAATTAAATTGGGTTTAGCTCGCAGTGGTAAGGAGGCAGTCGCAAAATGGTTACTTCTCGTTCAGCGGCCCTTTCATCGACAACATACCTCTCATGGGCTTTTTTATGTCTTATG
>DWFO01004312.1:0-11445 GCA_018246595.1 Mimoniades nurscia nurscia
AATAAAATAAAAACACGATTTAAGCACGATAAGCCAAGTGTCAGGTAATGTATAAAGATTTTTTACTCCACATGAACCTCATATTTCTCACAACTAAAGGTTCACCACTGCCACCAGTGACTTACCATTACACTCCAAATGTTTTTACGCATACGTCGCGCGAGCTACCGTCGCGTCGGTCGGACGCAATGAGCACATGTACGTCCAGAGTCAATGGACTGAGACATGTGTACATACGAGTACGCCCATTCACGTGAACACGTGCAAAAACATATTCATGGTATGTATGTAGGTATGTCAATGGAATGCGAGTCTTATTCTGGTGATTTATGATTTGATGCATTGCCAATGATTCCGGAGTGATCGAAAACTGTAATACATTATCTCGAACTTTTGAACTAAATTATTTCAGAATAAGTCCATCCCTACTATTGTCGGATAAGAACAGTATTCTCTCCACATTCATTGCTATTACACGTGAAATGATTAAAATCGCTGTCAGGGAACCTTTATTTGTCAGCGTAATATATGAATGTAGAATTTAACTGCATTTAGAACTCAATAACGTAAACTCGAAGTAGTAAAATTGTGACATTTTTTTAAATATATTGAAATTATTTCATTAATTTCATATACATGTATGTTAAAACTTTAAACATTTTTGTACGTAAATATTTTCATTGTAGTAGCGGCAGCAGAAGCAGCGGTGGAGTAGTAATAATTCTAATTTTGTCGGGTTATCCCGAAAAAACATACGTACATAAGTTAAGCTGCTACATATGTAATCATGTGTATAAGCAGTCACGAAACAGCCATCCCAATTAAAGTCGGCACCGACTTCAGTTAATACAAGTAAAATCTTTAGCAGCTTCAGTTAATTTAACTTATCTTAGTATTCAATCATTGCGTCATTGGTTGAGTAGTTGCAAAGGTGACTACAGATAGAAAAGTCCTTGGTATGATTCCCGGGTTGGTGTACTATGGGCTGTTTTTAACTTGAAATTGTTAGTTATATCTTGGAATATACTTTCGCGTCCGGTGTATGGCAATAGGCTCGCCTCCAATTCCATAGTGGGACGTAAACGTAAACGTAATTGGTTAAAAGTAGGGGTGTACTACATTCATATGTTAACCTGTTCGAAGATTACAGACATGATGCCATGTCACTTCTATTATATGTCATATTTTTCATTTTAGAAAGTCAAATAAACAAAATCTTACTAAGGTACAAAAGTTAATGTGTTTAATGTTTTTATATATTGATTTCGTGTACACATCATTATATTTAAAATATTGCATGCCGGATACAGGACCTCGGTTTAATTATTGTTGTCCAATTGCGAGCGGACCCTTTGTAAACACATGTGAACGTTTCACGGTCACGCATGGTTGATATGACCGGCGAAGGCGGTATGCATAATACGACCACATGGTTCGGATACCCGTAACTATTGTAGCGAAATTACGGTCAAGTGAATGCTATTATCAGCCATTAAAGTACACGAATAGTTACGGATTTTCTAATGGAATTCGTCATTTGATTCGCACTTCCTTCACTTTCAAACCAATTAATTTATTTATAGAAAGTACACCGTGATAAACTGACTCAATGTCAAACAACGCCACTCCTGTTTACGAGCACCGCCAAACTGCTTACTCATTTTAATAAATTACTTTTCAAGGATAATAAAAGACAAATATGTTTCAGTACCTAAGCGGTGACAATGGAATTCTGCGAAGTGATAAAGTTTTTATTATTATTATCAATAGAACTACATTGGCCATATTAAAACTAGTGTTCGTGGGAACTATAGACATATCGCCACACCCCAATCTCATTTAGGCTACGATTTAGGCCTGTTATATTAAAAAAGAGTTTAACGAACTTATGACTTTTCGAGCAATATCTTATCGTTTGTTCGATCAATTGGGAGTTACAAGTGAATTTTTTCATTTTATCTAGTGGGCCCATTCTATTTATAAAAATGTTAAGGATATATTGAATTGTGTTTGTCTTAAAACACATAGACGATTCCCGACTCGATTCGCGCGGTCGATTTTTTATTGCAGCGCACAAGTTAAATGTAGAATGAGCTTCCTTATAAAGAATTCCCGGTGCAATGTGACAAGGGCCGTTAAAACAGGCTGCAAAGTGACTGTACTTCAACTCCGTAATGCATTAGTGACTCTTCTAATATCGTATATGTCCATATGCGTGATCAAGCATTATCAGATGAATGGTCTGATTGCTAGGCTAAAATAAAGTAAAGCTGACTGGTCCCGAAGATAAACAAAAAGTGTTATTATGTAATTATCCTTCCTTTCTTTCTTTTCACGTCCATGCTTAGGGAATGGCATTGAATGAATACATAAATAACATTTACCCGTGTTTAGCAATTGCAATGTATTAAATAACTAAAATTTAACGATATTTCGCCACCGAATGCTTATTTATGGAAATAACAGGTTTTACGTTATTATTTTTGAGAACAAAAATTAAATAATAATAACAAAAATTTTCATTTGGAGGTGCTGGGATTTGAACCCAGGACTTTCAGCATGCGAAGCAGACACTCTACCACTGAGTTACACCCCCACTTGTTTGCATTGTTAAATTTTACGTACATACTCGTATACATTGTATGTTAGACACATACGTAACCAAACTAGTTAATGCTAAAGCACGTTTACTTTTAAATGCTTTCTCTTTCTCCTGCCACTAAAATTATACGAATACAGTAACATACTAAGCAATCTTTATGTACCTATATCGTTTGTAAGAGAACTATTTATTAATACTTAGCGGTGAGTGAAGGTGCTGCCCCGCCCTGCTCATAAGGAGCTACCAACTACCGCTATTGTTAAGGCGGTGTAATCATTTACGATATTGCAGTTTAATTAATAACAACCATATTATTACGCTATAAATACGAATTATAAATAGGGTTCCTCCTATAGGCTGATTGGTGTATAGCGCAGTCTACACACTAACTGATAATTCGCCTGACCGTCGATAGGTTGCAGCGTAGGTGGTCCAAGAAGCTGAACTAGGTGATCTCCAAGCTGTATATCCATCGTGGGTACTATGGACGAAAATTGCCTCAATTCAGTGGAGGATTATGACCAGCTGTTAACTGAAACAGGTATATGTTGATAATCGTAACAACAAGACCAGCAAAGTAAAGAAGCATGCATCAGTTTTGCAGAGAAGTGATTAGGACAGTTATCGGAGCCATGAATTAAGCGAGCTACATCGTTAATTACAGTATTTTTAAGTGAAGACAGCAGGCGAGCAAGCAGCAAGTACGAGTGACAGTTGCCCTTTAACGATGCGGGGTTATAGGAACTGGTAGTATTATTTAGTTTAGTTAGAACAAGTTGTAAATAAGTTGGTTACTTGGTGTTCAGTTCAATGGTTTCAGTGCTCACGACGGACGGTCCGTTGACGGAACCACATAAATTGCACATAGCATGCACATAGCATTAACAATAATATGATAAAAAAAAATTTATACCGTATAGATGACATTATTTGATTCTATCACGTTTTAGTTAATGCTTTTTATCAGTAAGAGAGGATATAATTATTGCCTTTCACTAATGAGTGTTCTGAAGGATATTGAATATAAAAATGTTATCACTTATGATGAGTCTACAGATTTTTTATTCTTTTATCGTATAAAAATTTATTGAACGTTATCCTTCATACCGAGTAAACACGTGACCACAATATAATTTTTTTTTCTGACTGATTGACTAACTCATATAATTGTCTCGTTTTATTACAAAACCGTAAATTGTTATTGCCGTACCCGCTTGCAATGTGTCATCGATTTGAAAGTAACCGGATTGTGCCACGCAAGTAAATATGCGAATAAACCAAGCAACGAAGCTGTGAGTAGTCACGACGTCAAAGTATCTTGATTTATTTTGACTCCACATTAGTTTGTTAGAAAGTGTATGTATGTATGTATATTGATCCATTTTATGCTACGCTGTGTGTATGATCAATCACGTTGTTGGAGTATCTGTTAGATTGATAATTCAAGTCTTGAGCTATCGGGGGGTGTAACTCAGTGGTAGAGTGTCTGCTTCGCATGCTGAAAGTCCTGGGTTCAAATCCCAGCACCTCCAACAATTATTTTTTTTGATTATTCGTATATAATTTATATTTTAAATTATTAACATAACACAAATTGAACTAAGACATCAGAGAAATTTTATCACAAAAACTTTTTTGCTTTGCGTCCAAAAGTTATGTGAAATTTCAGTTACGTGTTTGTGATGTATTTTAATTACCATTAAACATTTAAGTATTCCAAAACAATTACTCATTACAATTATACTTTTATGTATCGTGCCTGCAATTATTAATTAACGACTTTGATCATTTAATTTAATTTAGAACAGTGTTACTCAAAGTGGGGTGACGCGAACGTGAACGCCTAGGGGTTTCGCCATTCGACGTTAGGGGATCCGCAGCAAGATTTACGTAATGGTGGCTTGAGGACTAGCAGCCACGTGCGGCACACATGGAGGCGCACGCGCCTAAATTCGACACTCGCTTTGGAATGCTGAGCCGCTCAGACTCATTTGATTTAGTTTATTGTGTAAGCAAGATTTGGTTGGCAGCAAATAAAAACATAATTTTTACTATTCCTTCTAGAGGCTCTAGCTAGTTTCGAAAATAAAAGTGTATTTAAAAACGGCGTCATTACGCAGAAAATGTCTAGGTAATTCGACGTTATCATCCAGTTCTTAACCTGCATAAAATACATCAAATTGCGTCTATTTCTACTTAAAGTTCAGTTTCAAATGAAAATTCTGAGAAATCGAAAGTAAATACCTTTTATTGAGATAAAAACTTTATTTTCTTGAAAACTTAATTTTACTATTTTATTTGGGGGAGGGGGATGTAGTTAATTAGTTGAGGGGTTCTTTGTCATCTGGAAACTTTTACAGGCGTTTCTGAAGGCAAACATTTGAGAAACTCTGATTTAGAACGGCTGTATCAACCCACAAAGCACAATCTACCAGCTTAGTGAGTCGCGCGTGTTACTCAGCAGGTGTTCCTAGTAAAGCCACTTGTAATAACCCTTATCAGCTAATCATTTTAATTCCAGTCTCGAACTGGATTAATTACATAACAATTGTACGGCCACCACGGCACTCATTCATGACAGATACATATCTGTGACATTTGCCGTTGAATTAAATGTCCTTTTGAAAGCTTTCATAATAATCTAAATGGTTATTAATAAATTAATATAGCTAGGTCAATACTTGCGGTTACGATAACAATATATGTTGACACTTTTAGGGATTATAAAGGGACTCTTTACACAATAAAAATCAAATTATATACTAGTTCAAATGTGTACGTACTGAAGACCAAATAAATCTTTTATGTACTCCTACAAAAGCGGCCAGAATTGGCAAATTGCAATACTTAGTGATGTTTTCCAAAATTGAACAATACAAAAATTTTGCTGAAGCTAGGTTGAAACGTGTTGTCAATTCTACTATGTACCTTTCACATCCAGATTTTTATCTATTTCTTTCACTAATCCCCAAATAGCAAACCTCATATTGACCTCATATTCACACCGATGATATAAAATCTGGTCGAATTCATTTCTACTCCTAAATCAGTAGTTTTAAGAGCATAAAACTAACGCATTACCTATGAAATTGTGAAAAGTTATTGGCTAAAATTTAAAATAAATGGTAATTTAGTAAATTATAATAACATTTTTAAGAATGTTTTTTTAAACTCCTTCCTTTTAAAAACCGCATTCATTTGCTTGCCAACGGATACACTATCTTGGAACGTGAAACACATAAAAGTGAAGTGAAGTTCAGTATAAGGTCATAGTTAATGTTATGCACCAATCACACATAATGCAGATAAAATCAATATCGTATCACATGTAAATTATTTATGACCGACACTCGGTATGTCCACACATCCGCACGAATCGTACTTGGTCAATACTACCTCTTTATATCTGTCTAGCATTAAGATCGTATTCCACTAAATAACTATATTAAGATCGCATTTGGCTATAAGTATAATGGTACGGTAATGAGATGTAGATCACCAGGGTCCACTGTTTATCTTATCTGAGTTAACAAGTTAAATCATTTCATTCTACATAAACACATAGGTAGGTACTCCTTCTAAACGACAAGACCGATTTTAATGAAATTTGTTGTGCGTCTTCAGTTGGATTCGAGAATGGTATTTTTACATCCGGTAGACTGCGCCACGATAGCAGTATCGAATAATCAATAATATTCTATTTTAATGCCAGTTTGTCCCGACAGTTGCCGCGATCAAATTCAGGAAAATATTTGATAACTTCATGTTATTATTGTGTTAAAAAAAATCGTGTGCTAATTGAAATATTACATTGAGATGCAATTAGTGTTTGAAAAGTTTTTAAGTGTGCATAAAAAAAATATAAATTTTGCACATTTTGTGCTGATTGTAAATTTTGCAAATTTTCGCTCTACACTCTTACTGGATAACGCTTAAGTAATCTCATATTTTATTACTCACACACACACCCGAGTTATTAATCAAAGCAATGTCTTGTAGTTACATACTACAAGTCATTAATACTAATTGGTAGTCAGCTGTAGTTTGGAGCGGCGATGTTGCGACTTGGGCATGCTTTGAGCACAATCGGATTCAATATGTTAGTAACAAATAATTAATTATCATCAATTTGTTTTAAGCACTTATAAATATGCAACGCAAATGTTGATGGATGCAGGCGCCTAGAAAGACGGGTTCTGGATGACGGGTAGGTAATAATGGCTGAAGTAATAGGTCTTCGAAATAGGCGTGTAGGTTTGACGAGGGCGATGAACGTGGAAGAAGTCCTCAACAGTGCTCCTTGCTTACCCTGTAAGGTACGGGGCGTGATGCTTTCCTTAATATAAAAATACATGCTTTCCTTAAATTCCTTTTTATTGTTTTCCATTAATACTCCTATATCTTTTTCTATGTTTATATTCATAAGCTTCAGTAACATGATGCCATTAATAGATAGTATTCTGAGAATCAATACTTAAAAGTTCTAAATATATCTGTGATAAATTGATCTAACAATTGTTTGAAATGTTTACTGTATTAACATGTGAAAAATATAAATAATTATTATGATTCGAGTGTACGATTGAATCGGTTTAAATCAACACCAACATAAATATTAAGTACATAATGTATGTTTCATAAATAAAAATACAAGGCTAGAGTGTGAAATGAGTTTTAAATTTATCGATGATATTATTTGACGAGTACAACGTCATCACATCGATACATTTCGATACCACGCGAATTATTGCGAATGAGATCATATTTGTATTCAGTTGGCACATAAAGTTATAAGTTACGTAGCAAACGACTGTTATTCAATCAAAGACTAATTAAACACGTACCCACAAAAAACGATCTGTCCGGCTCAAAACAGAACGGAACGTGTGACAAAAACTACAGTGACACGGAGAAAACCCCATTGGTACTAGCGGAAGTACGGAAATCCCAAACAAGCCGTGCTGAGATGTTAACATTATTACGCAACAAACCATTTTAGACCACAGAAAACTAGCTGGCCCGTAATTATTCTATGCCTACTGTGAAATACTAGTATCAATTTGTTCTTATTTCAATCTACTATATCTATTGTCAATGTACTGTGGCCGGACACTGGTCAGGTCGCTCTATTGTATTAGAAATTACTGCGATAATAGCCTGTACAATACAAAGACATGATACAACCACGTGAGATCTCGATACGATGTCATGATTGCCTACGCTAACATGTCAGTTTGTATCTTGTCATATATTTTTTTCGATGTGTACACGGTCATTCGGACCAGTGTTTACAAAACATCTAATTGATTTCCATGTTCGAGCCTATGCAGGAAGCAAAAATTAAACTAAGCTTATTAGCTGGCTCAAGTTCACTTCACACCTTTGGATTGGGGCACTGTTGGTTTTTTCTATCTTAGACTTTCTAATAGTGGCTCGTAGTCTGGATATGTGCCCGGTGTATGGCAATAGGCTCATTACCTATTCAATAGTGGGACATAATTATAACCGGTGAAACGTGGGAGTATAGTACACTCTTTTGCCTACCTCGTAGGATATTAAAGGCGTGATGTTATGTTGTTACGTTAAGTTCCCTTTTTATAAAAAAAACAAAAAATTGTTGAACTGTTTGACTGTGTTTATTTTAACATGTTGAACTTATTACAAGCAAGCGCTGCTGCAGCAATAGTAGACGCGAAAATATTTACCACGATCATACTAAAAAGAATCTAGGCATTAATTCTTAAGTCTATGACTCAGCTGGAGCTATATAATTGATGCTTATGAGGAACAAGTCACATAAAAATTTTTACAGAAAATTTAAAAACCGGGCATTCATTCAATGCATATTTTATAAACATATATAAGAAAATTTATAGCCATCACTGACAGTATTTTAACGCCAACATGGTTCTTTCAATTCTCCGTGCCCACGTTAATACATTTGCGCCGATTGATCTGATTTTGGTCGAACCTCCTTAACACGTGACCGAAATATTTGTGTAATAAACTATTTGAACGGTGATACTCATTATCGTACAAAGATATCATGCAGTTGCTAATGAGACCCGTGCGTAACAGAGGAACGAAAAAAGAGGCGCAATCATGCACATAAAAACATGACAATACTGCCTGAAATAATTTAATATTACTTATTTGTTTATGATAATAAAAAGATAACAAAATTAACAAAATATATATTATAAAAAACTAATGTAGCACGCAAGTATATGTATAAGGATAACTATATTAGACATTCAATGCACTCTGCCTACCTTGTCAAGAACTTGGCGTGACTATATAAAAATATTAACTGAAAATAAAGTAGAGTACCTTTTAAGGTAATATAAGTATCAAACGAAATTCCTAAAGCCGTGTCGTGTAGACTAATCATTTGACCTCGATAACGAAGGCTGACCAAATCTACATACCTATGCTCTGATATAACAAGTGTTAAATCTTATAAGTGGTCGAATTATCGCAAACTCGTATATTACTTTGTTAGCGATGTATAATTTATTGTAATTTTTTACTTACCTCATGTACGGTGATTACGGTGTCCAGTCTGATCTCAAATAGCTCTATATATAGACACATTGATCTCACTGAACACGCGTATCATCGAACAATGCATGTAGTCATATTGTTGAGTTCGGTTTTTCCGAAAACCGTCCGTACATTCTTAGATGTTTCTCGTTTCGTGTGTAGAATTGTAGGGCCATGGTTTTATTGTATGTAAATAAACTTGCGTTAAAAATGTCTAGATTAAAAAACAATAATTATGATTATGTAAAAAATATGATATATCGAAATATATTTGAATTAAAAAGCATTTTCTATGTAATTTGTTGTTTATTTATCTGTGGCATTATTGTAATAAATGAAACATTTATGAATTCATTCAGAAAAAGAATTGAATTTCTCAAATGGTTGTGGTTACTTTATCCGTGCATGTTATCTGTTTAACAGACCAGTCAACTGATTTAAATCTAGAGGCTGTCAATTAGTCACAATTTCAATATTAATATCACGTATCATCACGTCTGAAATCGTGAAAGAGGTAGGCAGAGGATTGGAGTACGCCCCTACGTTTCACCAGTTACTTTTGTTTAACATCATAATAACTGTAAAAATAAGATAGGGTAAAAACTTTTGAGGTAATATTAGTTTTACACCTAGATGGAGGGTGTCCTACGCTATGTTTATCAAGGCGCGGTTTCCACTTGAAAATATACTAAAATGTTAATCGTTTAAGATGTGACCAGCTTCAGCTTTCTAATACTTCGTGAAGTCGCTGGCAGTGGTTGAACTGCAGTTCTGAGCTGAAGATCGGGCTCATCTAAGAGCTGTTGGAGAAGCCTATATCCAGTAGTGAATAGGAACGGGCTGATAATGAATAAGAAAACATGTCTGAGGTAACGTAACGACGGGAAGTAATAAGTTTATGCCACCTCCGTTGGAGTACCTATGTTCGTATTCCGTACCAGTAACATTTTAAAGAACCGGTCGTGTAAGTGATCTAAATAAAAATACATGTACTCGTAAATATTTATTGACATTCGATTCTGTCTAGATTTTCGAAATCGTGTAACGGGGACCTACTTTGATGGATAATTATGCATCGAAAAGTCTTTTGATGTACTCATATTACCTGCGTAAAGTAGTGATTTAGTTTAAAATCGAATATTTTAAATCTACAAATGTTGTATGGAAAAGAAGGAAACAAAAATGTAAGCCAGAACTAAGTAAACTACTGTAGTCAACCTAAGACATTGTATAAAGGTCATTAACATTTTTCCTTCAACGCATAATATTACTCTCGTATTTATCTGAAGGGGTAAGCAGAGTACCTACTCCAATATTTATCTGTTACCTTATAAGTACGTCCTATAAAATAGGGAATATGTTTACATATGACAATACATCGAGCACAAATCCAGACTCCATGCCACTACAAAAAATTTCAAATAGATAATCCAACTTAGGTTCTAAATACATGTTAATCCGATAGTCTCCAATTTGAACCATTTTATTCCAGCCCAATTTATTTCAGCGAAATTCACGACCAAGTTCGAATTAGTTACCTAAATTGTAACGTGTTATCAGACTCTAATAGGTACATATACATTATGTATAATATCTATTACATGATTTAGGTCAATTTGCAAGTCTTCCGCTAATAAAACTATTTAATACATATGTTACGTCAATCTACATGACATATTAGCTTGTCTATGGTTATTATATGTTGTTTTTCTCACCTTAAAATCAAGTGGACCATTTATTTCATTTGTACAATTGAGTATTTTAATATAATGAACGTAAATCACACCTGTAATCCCAGGGCAGGTAGGCACTAGAACTCAACCCGGGTTTGAACCCAGGCCGTCACAATCGGCAGTCACGCTCGCAACCATGTCTCGGCACGGTCTTAGTGAAATATAATGTAGGTATAAGTTTATTGAACAACAACTTCGTGATTTTAACTTCACCATCAATTTCCAGGTGAAAGTTGTTATAGTTATGTACCTACATCACTACTTTGGTATTAGGTAATGTTACGGAGCAGGAAATGGCAAATCTGACAATATGGATTGTCAGATTTGCCATTGTCAAATTGTCAAATTGTCAAATCGTGTCAAGGATGTTTATGGAAACATCCTTGACACGATTTTGTATCCACCATTTTTATCAAAATTCGATCCGCTACAGTTTCCGCGTACAATACTAATGTGAAACTAATCATAAATCCCAACCGGAACACATACATCATCGGAAGTTTGTCAGTGTTAAACAGTGACCAACGACACTGAGGCTATCAGTGGAGTAAAAGGACCGCGTCACTG
>DWFO01004313.1:0-11445 GCA_018246595.1 Mimoniades nurscia nurscia
ATGTGTGGCCGCATACCGTCGTGAAAATCGGATGACATGGGATGAGGCATCAGGCCTCTCCCGAGTGTCGGGCACCGATTAGCGTCGAGGAACGCCACCGAGGGGGTTTTAGTGAGGTAAAAGTCCCACTCTCTCTGTCTCTCTCCTAGGGTGCCGGGTACTTTATGAAGGTTTCCCTCCCGTAAACAAAAAAAAGTTGTAAAATAAATTAAGTGCTTAAGTATACAATTATCTATGTAATACAATTGTGATACCTGTGGTCAAACAAAGAATGGTCATATATACATCTGTACCGATTACTGGATTTCTATAAGTCCTTTAACAAAATATTTTTATTATTCGTTTCCACGTTTCGTTGCGGGTTACGCGTAATATAATGGTGTTATAGATGAAACTTTTACTCATAATTTCAAAACTCACCGTACATAAAATATTCTAATAGGTGATAGGAGAAGTACGAATTATAGCATGGCATACCTTAAAATTTCTATTTAAAATACCTTGTTGGTATTGCGAAAATATTTCCAAATGTTGTTATTAACAAAATGAAACTGTAATTTGCCTGATTGACTACGGCCACAGTACGCTTTTTGATATGGGCGTTAATAGTGTAAGATGACTTTGTCCGTTTCACAGTAGAACAGATAGAACAGACAGAAGATACGCAGTAAAATATAGTAGATAAACGACAATAGTAGAACAGAATATATTCGACTATTTTCTTAGTTTCTACCTCGTTACATGTTTCGAATAAATTAAGAAAAGTTAGTCTAAACTCGTAGAGCTTACATAAGTTTCGGCCAATGTAAGCTAGAATTAATTATAATACAATCTATACACTATTACGAAGTTTAGGAGGTCTGTTCTAGAAGTTTATACTCGAACAAAGGCATCGCTGTCTACATATACATACTTTATCTTGGTGCTGAACTTCATATAATTTGAAAAGGAACGTCACGCAAGTAACCTTCGAAGAGGTAGGCTGAGGAGTATAGTAGGTCCATGCCCAAGTTTCACCACTTACGTTTACGTCCCACTACGGAATAAGTAGTGAGTCTATTAAAAAATTCCAATAGTACCTGACCTGAGATTTGAACCCAGGACCTCTCAATGTGCAATCGCGCTTGCAACCACTCAATCAAAGAGGCATACAGTCAAAACTGTTTTTATGTGCTATTTAAAGTTTTCTGCAGTAAATTCAACTTGACTAACAGCCCCCTAATCTTGATTCTCAGCTGAGTGTAACAGTAATATGGCGCACTTTAATTAAACCCACACGCTCAAGACTGAGCAATTAAGTGAGGAAATTATTATAAATTCAAAGTGCTAATGTTACTATAGACAAAAATATGTTTCTCGTTATAAAAGTGCCCGAGCTTTTGTATAATTATTTACATGTATAGTAACCGAAACGAACGTAGTATTCAATTTTGTTCTGTAAAGTACATTATTTGTTGGTGTTTTTATTTTTAAAGTTGGAAAACGACCCAATCCTTTAGAGAATTAAGACTACACTACTAATACTACTTTACAGTCTGCATTTCACATGTTTTAGAAATAAAACCTTCAGTAAATGAAACATCGAGAGTATTAGACGAATGCATGATGCTTCAGAAGAAGGATTATTGTAAGGTTTATTTTTTATAATACTGTTACCAAGTTTAATAATATTTTTCACTTTAATGGTGCTATTGTGTTGACATCATGTCCAATAGTTGACGTACAAATATGTAAAACGAAATTATAAATCGTGGAGCGCTCTCGACCTTTCTCGTGTCCAGGTATAGGCGCTAGTTGCCGTCGTTGAAACAGAGCTTTTTTTACGTTTTTCTTGAAGAAAAAATTAACTTATTGTTAAGATAAACATTTCTTTTATTGCACAGCGTTTAGTAGTACGATTCGCGGGTACTTTTTACACACTCAACTATTAATAGTTAGCTTTCGAAATAAATTAATCGCCCGTCGCTCTTTATGTACAATATGCGTTGGCTTGAACATGTCTTTAATTACGGTCTTCGCAAAGTATGATTTGTGAACAAGAGCTGTTACCGGATTTATTTCGAACGAATATGAAATTTAGAAAAAATAAGATTAAAAAAAATCAGCATTCGAGGAAAAGTTTGCACAGAATATTTCCCATTGTTCATGACTGAAACCTAAATCAATCTTTAGAGCTGACTGGTAAATACGGCTTATTAAAGTTTCGAGGTCTTTATGAATTGCGAAGTTCCGAGAGATTAAAGTATTGTGCAAGTAAGTAAAGTAAAGGTGCATTTAATGCTTTTATTTTACTTTGTTATTTACTATATACCGCGATCCGCCTACGCCGCGCCGGGTTTAGGCGCCTCTTACGACATCCAGTACCCCGGCACGGGGTCGGGGAATGTAATCACACTCTGCCCCAACACGGCTATTATTATTAATTCTCTTTCTTATTATCATACACATAGTTTTAAAAAAACATTTGTATACAAAACATAGGGAAATATGTAACACGTTTATTTCAATAAAAATAGATACATAACGATCAATAAAATAGTGGCAATAAACGTTAAATTTAATTAAATAATTAATATACCTAAAAGCAGCAATGTTATAGCCGCACCTAAGTTAAAAGAATAGAAGCGAGCACATCACTCCCGTATCGTGTCGCTGTTTAAAATTTCAAATTCGACCCCGTTTCACCTCTCGCGTGAGCACCCCGCGTTAAGTTCACCCTTGCTTTAATTTGCACATATCGTCCCTGCGTTGTTTTATTCACACGACAATGTAGAAGTTTAATGTTATTAGTTCAGATGTTACACTTCAGGTATTACTTAGAATATACTTGATGGTTTACGAAATGAAAATGATTCATTTTGTGGATGTAGCAATTTGATGGTGTTAAATTCTTATTCCCGAATTTCTATTGTTACGACACCTTCTATAGAAATGTTCGTTATGCTGATAGCCGCTCCAACTTTCTAATCTGAAGGAAAATATCTGAGTTCAGATTTTAAATAAGTTAATGCTGTGTGGTCTCTTTAATATTATTAAGTTAATAAAATAAAAATGATTATTAATTAAGTGTATTATTAAGTATATTATTAAGTAAATTAAATGTATTATTAAGTTAATAAAATAAAAATAAAGATATAAGTATTATTAAATAAATAAATGAAACCAATTTCCAAACAACAAACAGCATAATGTACATTATAAAAATATGGAGGTGTAACCCAATAAAATTCGTATACAAAGTTATATAATCGTAACTACGAGTACTGAACACCGTGATATCTTTAAACATTGAAACAATAAGCAATGTCACCCTACAAATGGTACTTAATTGTTATGACACTCGCACACGCCTTCCACGTTCTGTCGACCCCCGAGTATTTTTATTTATAGCGCCGTTAACATGTAAAACTCAGTATAGGTTATGAAGATTATAATCAACCAAACAGTTTTAGTGAACCACGATTCGATAGGTAAGGGAAACAAATTGGGCATAAGATTTTTAATTGTTACAATTTTTAATACTCAGTTGCATTTTTTTTAAGTTTTGTGAGCCTATTATATTATTTATTATAACTTATAGGAAGTCTTAAATACGGCTTAAAAATGTATACGGTTGAATGCTTACATTAGAACATTCTGTGCCTTAACTTTAACTTTCGTTTAATGGCACCTTCAAAATAAATAAAAACGATTGGCGAAGTTAGAAGTCGCAGCATATGACCTGATATTCTTAGGGTTGCGAGAGAACGGAGTGCCAAATATCTCTATTATTACATACCTTTCTTTCTTTCCTTTCCTTTCTTTCACATTTATCACTCTATTCATACATGCATGCCGGAATCGAAGACTTCTAACTAATAAATTAATTCATATTATAATAAAGGTAAGTGCTTATTTTAAACTTATTGCATTATTAGAGCTTATTTTAAAATATGCACATGCATATCCATGAAGTTTCTTTCGCCGCTTCTTTTCCATAGCGAGGAATTTTCCGAGGCAGTGGTAGTTTTATTTTGAATTTGAATTTGAATTAGTATTGTATTCTTTCTGAATTGTTTAAATGTATTGTAATTATAATAATACCAAGAATTTCACGTTTTTCTTTAATCATTAATTAACAACTAATCGTTTTGAACCAATTAAAGTAATCTACTTTGGATCTCGCAATTCATCGGTCAGTACGTAAGCACTCTTAGCTGCAATTTGCGAAATTGAAATGTATCAAGGATATAAAATTTTATTTCTGCGTGTTGAATTTTCCTTTTTTGCGTTTCCAACACTGGTCTGTAATTCGAAATATTACGTTTTGTTAGTGTCGGAAGATCATCGGATCGTATATATGAAATGACTCGTGGAAATTTAATATGGAGCGCCATAATATTTTGGGAGAGAATATTTAAATAAATGAAAATATTAAAAATTTCGCCCTAGAGTTTCTTAGCGCAGCGAGCCGGCCATAAGTAAAACACTTCTAGACATAGAAATGCTGACGTTTCAAAACTTACCCTCGTGCCTCACGAGCGAAGGCACCAGTAATAATATTTCATTTAGATATAAATATATGTATAGATATGATTATATAGTATATAAATCTCAGAATATGATTCGATTAGCTAATATTTCCGGTTGTGAGATAAAATAAAAAAGATTATAACACAGACATTCGCTATTTGTGTGAAAACGGCTCAAAACCATTCGAGCATGCTCTGTTAATTTGAGTTAACGCATTGACAAACACCGACGAGCCACTTGTAACGTTTTAAAACATTTGTTTAATGATAACGAGTGTGCCTTGGTACCGTACCGTTACTGGTTTCTTAACAAGCCACAGTGAAGTTTTTGCAGTATTTGCAACTGTTGATATCGGTTACATTTTAATATCACAGGTCACTTGCAATGCAATCATTTCGGGATTACCCCAAGCAACGCTCTTTATGTTATAAACGTACATCTTGGTTATTTAACATCAAAAACAGGTACAGGTACTTACAGGTAAACCTAAAGAGAATCGTTTCGCACTTTGGCTTCCATTAACTCGTATAATAACTGAACGTCGGAACTAACACGGGAATAACATTAGCACGTCAATGTTTTAATGAATGGAAGTAATGGAGCCAATTTTGTAAATGCAACTTTTATTGAACAGCTTCTGTAAATACAGAGTTTAGTTTAAGTTACGTCTGACACTGTATTGTTAGCTTTATTAGCTCTTTCAGTAATTTTAAATGCATTCCAAAGTGCATAGGGCATCACTATGTGCGCTGTGACTGTCGTAAACAGACAAATAAAAAAGATATTTACCTACATATTATTAATAATTTAGTCATACCTACATATTTTTTTTATTATTAATTATAATAATGAATTATTCTCATTATATAGACGCGATAATGGGACAAATAAAAAAATGTATTGCTTATTTGTGTGGTACTGATAACTGTCATGCGTTAATATGGATTTTCCGAGGCGATCGCTAAATGCTTACACGCGAAAGTGAAATAAAAAGGGAACTCGTTAGAACTTGTTAAACATAGGGCCGTGTGCACAAAGTTGGGCACACTCCAAGTTTACGATAATGGGCCCTTATCGGCGATCTCTGCTTCGAAATTCTCTTTTTGTTGGCACACAATTAGTTCTGATAGCATTTTGTACCGCGTCATGCTTGAGCAGCGTTCTTCATACACTCATAGATGTTAACTTCGATCCCGCTTGCGGTAAAATATATTTCTTTTAATATTTGTATTCACACTTCATTCTTCAAGTCTTCATTGAAATTATTTATGTCGTAAAATTTTCAATATCTTAACAATGTAACGTCATGCCTGTAATCCCCAAAGCGGTAGGCAGAGGAATGTGTACACTCCCACGTTTCACCAGTGACTTTTAAGTCCCACGATGGAATTGTTGGTGAGCCTATTGCCATTTAAATCTACCAAACTTTTATTAAAATCTGGCAATAATATAGCGCATATGGTTGTAGTAATTACTAATATTTAAATTATATCTTTTAATGAAATTTGATAAAATTCTTTATGTACTGCAATTTTCTTTTGTATAAAATCTATAATTATGTAAAATATTGGTCATGAAATAAAACTTAATTTTAATAAAACCTATTTGTTCATACGCAGCTTTATTTAAATAAAGTTTTGTAAAATAAAGATGTTAGCGCAAGAAGGCTACAATGCTATACACACGATATATTGTGTCCGTTTCTACCCGTCGCGTCGGCAATATTTTCATTTTTATAAGTCAGACTTCCAATAATGTGGAGTGCTACTGTGAATATTAAATGAGACAAACGGAATACACTACCTCACACATTCCTCAGAGATACGAGTATAACAGCATTTTCAATTTTCCATACGTGGTGTGGCGCATAAGTATATACATGGCATTGATACTTATATGCAGTGATACTATTTAAAAGGGTTTTGTACATATACAAATATCTATAAATTTTATTGTATGTTTATAGGTTTTACATACATATTTTGTTTTCTTCTAATATTTTTTCTATTGTTACCGCCTAACGCCAATTTCTCGCCATCGCCAAATGTTGACTGGTAGATAATGCCACTGGGCATTAAGTACGCCTTTTGTATAATATACTTTTATACGCTAAAGGGTAAATAAATATCGGACAAATCGAACCAACAATTTATAAATTATTTACATAGATGAAGCAAACTAGAGTGTACTTAACGCTTAACGCTTGATGCACTCACTAGATTGAACTGCACCACATTGAACTTAGGTGTATTATCTTTCTGCCAAGGAGACTTTCCAACACATAATAAGCATTTATGTTCAATCATTATAAATGCTTGTCTAAAATGTATAATAATTGTAAGTGAATCGGTATCAAATGTTCTTCAATACTATCGTTATCTATAACAATTTTTTTTATTCCTGGTTTCCATTCATGTATCGGAGAAACGGCATTATTTCCATTAAAGAAGCATCTTTTCGCGCAACGGCGGCGGCGGCGTGAATCTGTTTTCTTCCGATTTGTCTTCCTGGCGTCCCGAATCTTGGCTGGGATGTTGCCAAATGTACAATTTCAACCATGTTCCACCTACAATCCACTGTTCTTTATATACATGCAATAAGGTGCACTTTCGTTTAAATGTGTGATATATCTCAAAGTGTCATCTGGTAGCTTAAATTCTGTTGGTCTCCGCGGCTACTACCAGGCTGACTCGAGTGCCCATCTCGGTGCTTGAGTATGAAAATAATACGTTATTAGCTTCATAATATCTCGTATTGCTCAGGAAACTTTAGTCTTTTCTTTTATTTATCCATCTGACCATTAATTAAATTGCGTATATAAAACATATAGGTATTTCGCTGTATTATCTCATTACTTTACCAGCAAAATTAATTATGAACGCGTGTAGTTTTTTATGTATACAGAAAACTTCAAACTAAAGGACGATGACGATATAAAATATTAAGAATTCATTCACGTAAATCGACTAACATCTTTATGAAATAGCAGTAATATTCATAATCTTGTCGTGAAAATGTGCCTAGATATTGAACATAGCAAAAACTACGCTCACGTACAAAACTGAATAGTTTATCGAATACTTTCACATCATTACGTGGAAAAATGAAGTCATTTTCTTAAACAATAGACACCCTTGTACATTTCTGCACGAACGACTCAGTTCTAGAATTTGGTTCCATACAATACAAAGTTGGCCATCACTCCGTGCCGAGTTGGTTATAAATGTTTGAAAGGAGCCTATTTCAGTCGAAATGCAGCTTAATTAAAGTTTAGCTGTGCTGTTGAGAGAATGGCCCGCCCTCATAATTTATTCCTGCGGGATATAACTCGACTGGATTTAGTAACAAACGCCTTTCGACCCAAATGTTTAGGACCCGCTCAAGGTTCTATATAAATAGAGATGTGCTTTATTTGGATTGATGGAAATTTAATTCAATGTTCATAAGCTTAAAGTTGAAACTCCAATTTCTTTCCTTCGAATATCTGGGCTGGGCTGAAATCTTTATTTTTCCAGTGGAAAGATTCGCATTTTTCACAATTACTTGGACGTTTTCACGTTAATCCATCTTCTTTGTCTCACGGTTAGATTTC
Organism: Mimoniades nurscia nurscia; assembly: GCA_018246595.1. Classification (NCBI taxonomy): domain Eukaryota; kingdom Metazoa; phylum Arthropoda; class Insecta; order Lepidoptera; family Hesperiidae; genus Mimoniades; species Mimoniades nurscia. The sequence continues at coordinate 8,105 of DWFO01004313.1, forward strand.
ATTTGTGGAACAAATTGCGACATCGACTTCCCTCTCTTTGAACTGTAATCGAATTAGAAACAGAACTGCGATGATCAGAATATTGAAAGGGTTACAGGCGCGCCGATAGATTAAGCATTTTCGGCCTATTTCGTTACCTTTGGTTAAATATAAAGGCCATTCGACTTGAAATTAAAGACTGAAGTGATTTTAATCACTCTCCAAGGATTTTAAATGATTTGTCAAAAAAGGTATTCTATCCTGTATTAAGTTTACTAAGAATATAGTAGTGTTCGTGTGAGTGCGTGCGTGTGTGTGTGCGTGTGAGTGCGTGCGTGTGTGTGTGTGTGTGTGTGTTATATGTGTATACGTTATTGATTAATGACAATTATCTTCCTTATCAGATTGTTTCAGTCCATTGCTGGTCCATCCCCTAATGAGTGCCAGCACCCTGCGTTATAGACAGCAGACGTGACAGAAGTAGCAGCTTCTGCGTGCAAAAAATACAGTAATGTTATTACTTAAGTAACGAAAAAAGATTTATAGTCTATCTACATACCATAAAATACCACACGGCCTCGAAAAACTATTTTCATACATTATAGCCATATACATGAGAAATACTATCGATCAACTACAACGATGCTATTGTCAGATAGATTTAAATATTTACATTTGTAAAGTGAACCAGGAAGAAACGCGAAATGGAAGTGGTTAGATGGTCAGTGATTCGTTAAGACGAGTACAGTGTGGATACTTTAAATTTGTTGTTACTAGACCTAGATACAGGTTCGCCACACCACATATTTATGTTATAGACAAGTCAGAAAAGCTACAATAGGCTGAAGCTACGGTGCACAGCTAGTTAAATACAGCGTAAATTCGTAACATAGCCTGTAATCCCCGAAGAGGTGGCAGCGGAGTGTAATACATTCCCACGTTTCACCAGTTAGGTTTACGTCCCATCACGGAATTAGGGAGGGGTGAGAGAAAGTGGTTACTTATAATAAATGTATTATCCAGAAAAACATGACCTATATATAAATTTGACCTGACCTATATTATACAATAGAACAATTGTTCTATCATCATCATCGTCCATCAGCCTAATCCAGTTCATTGCTGGACATACGATATCCCTCCCCTGAAGGGTAATGCTCCTAATATATCAGTACATTTAAATCTAAACGAAGTCGTGTATCATGGATTCACAAAAAATGACCAAGTGGGATTAAATCACGCCATATACAATATTGCGCTCGGTTGCTCCGATTCCGTTGTTTGTATTCATGACGCGTTGTATAGAGCGGGAGGCTTGTTTATCTCGTTTCTGGAAAATACGCAATGAAAGTTGAGTCGTTTAGCAATTGTTTTCTTTATTTCCAAACGTAATTGTGATAAAAATATGCAAAAAGAATGTAAATATCAATTTTTTTGTTATAATTTCCGACCAGGTAGTAAGAGCTAGATAGTAACACTCTCACGCTTCATAATGTCCCACGTTTTTACAATTATATCTAGTTGGTACGAATACAAATATTACTATTTTTTTGCATGTAGTTTATACAATTAGATGAGCTTTGCACGTTTCTTTCATTAATGTACATTGCAAAACCTTATAATAAAAATATTGATTTTATCAAAAATTGAAGATTGTTTTATTGAATTTCTTCTCTTCGCAGACAGTTTTATATTATTTGATCTATTTATTCGCAATGACGCTATTTGTGTTCTTGAGACATTGCGTCACGAGGTGCCTTGTTCCTCTCATTTGGGACAAAATTGGAACAAAAATTTTAGCCAAGAATACTAATAGTGAATATAATATTGTATATATAAATAATAAAGGATAAACAGTCAATTAAATTTTACTTGCATTCATGTTTACTTACCTTATTCGTGTACAATAAAGAGTATTATTCAAATAACATTCTACATTCATCTGCCTACCTCTTCAGGGAGATATAGGTGTGATGTTAAGTTTATTCTAATAACATACTACTCGTAACTCAGTAATACTATTACGTATCAGTTATGTACTGATCCGTTTACATTATATTTATGTCTATTTTTAACACACCGGTCACTGTTAAGACAGCGGCACATTTCCATTAGGAGTTAATCTCGATTTTCAATTCTAAGAATGAGAGCATTTGGTTGCAAAGTAACTAAGTTTTAATGTGTACCGGAATATAACTTTTCGCTGAAAGGTAATTTTAATTTAAATTAAACAAGTTTTCCAACGCCCGAAAATGTGAATCGTTTAATTAAATTTGTTGGGCCACAGTGATTTATAATATAATTTCATTTCGGCAAATAAGATTAATTAAAACGGAGGAGGTCTGAATAGTTCAGAAACATTCGAATCGATTCGTGTAGCTTATACATACCTAATTGACCAGAAATGCAATAATCTTAAATAGAAATTTGCATAGGAAAGGACAAAAAGTTTAACAAGGGCACCATAAAAGTGGTTCTGTTATGATGATTAAATTGATATTCTATGATATTGTAATGTTATCCACAGTTTTAAGAGAAAAAGCTCTCATTATTAACAATGCCAGGTTTATGGTAATAAAATTAAACTTTGGTAAACAGGTCTATTTAACTCTATATATCAGATCTATTTAACTCTAAAAAGGTATCTATAGAGTTTAATCAATTATAGTAGTTTAAGGTGCGGTGGTTGTAACATATGTACATGAGGCGCCTTTTTTATAGTCTCACGACCCTCAACAATAAGCAATACGACGCGAGGAAGAGGAAAGTAAGCGATCGTTGGATCTAGCTACTTTCACGTGTCTGATGTATTTGTGTCTCTATTACTTACGCTAATGTAATTATGCACTAAAGATCTGTGCAGTTGGATGTTATAATTTTGTATGAAATTTTCATTAGAAGCTCTTCGCGAAAGGAAGCTGAAGCTGTATACTAAACGGAAACTCTTAAGCTTTATTGACGCTTCCGTTTTATCTCAAGCTACGAGTATACTTCGCTTATATAAATACTGTGTTTATATACATGTTGAAATATTGACATAAATAAGGTATCGTTTATTTCCAAACACAATATCGTCTACGATACGTTTTTAGCATAGGTATTAACAATCTCTAATTATGGTGTTATTGATATAATAATAATAATAATAATTCTTTATTTACTCCACAATAAAATTACATTAGAATGTCGCAAGAGCCTTCTTTTAAGCGTATTAAGCCTGTAGTAGAAGGCTCCGCTCTTCCTTAAGTTATCTTTTAAACTAATAAAATAAGTATGAGAACAAACAGAGTAACTTCACGCCTGTAATCCCCGAAGAGGTAGGCAGAGGAATGTAGAACATTCCCACGTTTCACCAGTTACTT
>DWFO01004314.1:0-11445 GCA_018246595.1 Mimoniades nurscia nurscia
CGGTGGTAGTTTCATCTTGACGTACAAAAAGTGTTGTAATCAACCAATTTTGAATAAATGATATTTGAATTTGAATTCGAATTTGAATATGGACGGACATTCGAGGACAGATGTCGTCACTCATCACCTTTATCATCATCACTATTTTCATCATTACTATCATTGTTAGGCAAGGGTCTTTACAAAATAGTAAGGGTTGAGATTATAATCTTGTTACGCAGATCGTGTTACGCCAAAACCCAACGAAATCTGGATTTAATCTTAACAGATTCTTAATGGAGTCGGTGGATTATAATCGGTAGTACTTTCAACTAGGTTATATTTGAATAGATTAATCTCGAAACATATCGAATTATTAAGATATCGTCACACCATGTGTTTACGAGATAGGCAGAGAGTACGGACTGACGAAACATTGAACACATTTACTCAATATCTTACAAAGTTTTAAATCTTCAAGTACATATGTGCAATATACTGGTGCAGTGGTTAGTGAACCTGACTGTTGCGCCGGGGTTCGTGGGTTCGATTCCCACACAGAATAAATATTTGTGTGATGAGCACGCACAAGTATTTGTTCTGTGTCTGGGTGTAAAAAAATATCTATTTAAGTATATATTGATATGTATATTTATGTAATTTATCAGCCGTCTGGTTACCATATCACAAGCTCTGTTGATGCTTACTATGGTATCAGATGGCCGTGTGTGATGTCCTCAGATATTATTATTATTATTATATAGACATTGGACCAAAAATTGCATACCTCAAGTACAATATGCAATAGTCATTTAAAATCAAAACAGATACAAAAAAATTAAACCAAGCACCTACATGAAATCTCGATGACAATACATATTTAGAAAGTGACAGTTATAAAGTATTCCACACACTTGCAGTAATATTGTCTATCACGTCATACTTAATATTGTCAGTAATGTACGAAGATTGAGTAGTATTACGCGGAGTAATGGATGTATTCACATGTATGTAATACGCAGCGTATTTAGACGTATTAGTATCATGAGCGCGTTTAGTATACGTAGAGATGGCGTGGCGTATCGCTAACGACAACTTAATCAATGTTAGACTCTATGATGATATAATTTTTCATAATATCTGTAATTCCCGAAGAGGTAAGCAGGGGAGTGTAGTACACACTCATGTTTCACCAGTGACTTTTACGTTATACTGCGGAATAGGTGATGAGCCTAATGTAGTACGTACTCCGGGCAAAAATCAAGAAACCGAGCTATTACGAGAAATCTAAATTAGAAAATTGCAATAGTACCCTACCCGGGATTTGAGACCAGGACGTCACGATCAGCGGTCAGCCTTGGACCCAATTGACTAACGATTCTATACATATTTTCAATATGTAATCTGTTCGTGCTGACGTTAGGATGATACAAATTCCTGACAACTATCAAACTCTATTACTCCGCCACTATATTGGCACCGTCTTATAACGAACGTGATGCGGTATCAAGACTAAATCGCTCCATTAGTTGACCGCATCGTCAGCATAGCATGATCAACACACAGACAGGGCGCACATAGTGAAGTGAATAGATACCTATTGGCGAAATAATCGTTATTTTTTTAATTATCATCGATTTGTTTTTAAACATAACGATATTAAAGGGAAATAATCAGGAGGAAGTAAGAAAAATTTTATGTATACAATATTTCTTTGTGTAATGATAATTGAGAATTTCGATATTCGTTTGCAGTTTTATTAATTAGCAACATTTTTTTACTAGACACCAGCTTTTGTGTAACTAAAATAATGTTTTTTCATTCGATGGTAAAAACAATCATAGAATTAGATGCTCGAAAGAAAAATACATGTTAATACGATTATAATAAAAGGCATAAAAGGTGCCATTTCTATATTCTTTCGTAGTCTATTGCAGAAACCGATCATGAACAAGTGGGTTGCATTCTTACGTGCGGTTTCCTTTGCTTTTTTATTGCAAAGCCAGAACCAATGTATCGACTGCGTATATTGGTGCAGTAATGTGCGATAACTAGAAGAAACTTAAGTTGTATGTGTCTATCGAGATCATAAAGCTCGCCACAGACGGAGCTATAATATATATTAGCATATTGTGATATAATATTATAGCAAACAATCGCAGAAGTTAGCTATGCTGTATTGCTAGAATTGCTATACCGAGATATATCTTGCTAGAGTCGCAGCTAAAGCGCTTCAGAGCATAGCAAAGTCTGGCCCTTCGAGTTATTGTTGGGGCGGGCCGCTGTGTTAACGTGATTGTGCGTGAACTGAAAATGCGCCTATTGGATGAGTGTGGGATTATTATTTATGATGATTTATTAGGGTGGTAAGGCGAATGTACGACCGTGCCGGCAATGGCCACATGTTCATTTCAGTGGCTTTACGCCTCTACACGTCCGTTCCCCTGACGGCCTCCCGCTGCCACAGGTCGGCGAGGGACGACCACGGCACTAACCCCGCCGTTGGCGGGGTTTAATTGCCGGGGGGCGTCAAACCCCTAAGTCTGCTCTTGAGGGGATTTTCGAGGCCGTTATTTGCGTATCCACGCGGGACAGTTCGCCGCGGATACGAACGGCAGTGGATGGTTGGTTATAAAAATATGTTTTCAATATTTGTTCACATATTTTGCTACGGTAAGAAGGAAATGTATATTATACCTCCGTCTGTGACGTTCGTGATATACCTACCTACCTCCTGTAAGTAGAAGAGGTTTCTAGGATTGTGTTAACCGATAATTTCTACATTGAATGAAGATTGGGTTGTAGATACTTGGTCGTGAACGAGAACCACATGCGTTATTGGTGGATTTTACGAGTGTGTGGGTGTGTCTGAAGTGAGATTTTCGAAACATTGATATTGTTAGCTGTCTCTATGCTAAAATATTTCTTTGAATTGTTGTATTACAACTATCCATGCATCGACTTCGTGGAACCCGTGTCCAGTAATCTTTATGTTTTTCTGACCCCCTTTTCCGCCATCTGCGGGAAACGGGTTTCCTCTCTAAATTAGCTGGTTACGGCCGCAGCCCGCGGCGCTGGCCAAGTGCGGATTGGCAGACTCTACAGGCGATAGAGAATATGTTTTTTTTAGAACTCTACTGTATGCAGGGCTTGTCGCGATGTTTTCCTGCACCGTGACATCAAGTGATATTTAATATTAAAATGCACATTAATGGTAAATAGGTGCGCGCCAGGATTTGAGCACATGACCCCCGGAGTGAGACGTAGAAGTTTAAATCACCAGGCTATTACTATACTGGGGGATCTGTATGCTCAGTTTGAATTTTATTATGACAGGGATATTAATGGCTGAGGAAAGTACAATAGCTGGTATCGTGTAATGACAAGTTGCGGAGTAGGTCAGTCAGTCAGTCAGTAGAAAACTTGATTGAGGTCTGCTGCACAATGTCCCTTCCACCAATTTTTTGCTGTCTAGATATTGCGTTGTTTTATTTTATTGTCTGTAATCTTGTGTTTCACTAGTAAATTATTTATGCTTAGCGAAAATAGCTTTTAACTGTCATATCATAGAGGTTAAATTCTATAGTAGTAATTTTATTGTGTTGTGCTTGATGAAACAAAGTCGATATGAATGTGATTACATCTTATTATCGGTTATATAATAACATTTTGCATAAACCTATGTGGCACTCAGTGCTCTCTGCCTACTACCTAGCGTGCCAATATAGTAATATTTAGTGATTGTGTTGCCGTTATAATATAACGTTTAAATGCGGGGAATGTCATTAAAAGCCGTTGCACATTCGTATCTCTGAAGTTGTTGTCACCTTCATATACATAAATGTAACTATGCAAATGATTTGTATCTTTGAAAAATGAAGCAATCTAACCATTGTGCTTTCTAATTTGTTAGCATTAATTACAAGTCGTGCGCGGTAACATGAGACCTTCGTGGTGACGTCACAGCGGCGCGCATGTACAATGTAAAATAACCCATTATCAGATATTTCAAAACTCTTTAACAGTCTAAGAGAATGTTAGTAAGTAATTGTTTTAATTATTTAAATTAAAAAAGAACGATGTTTAATTATCCGACAGACTACATTTATATATACGTATAAAGCAAGTACGTATCAAGTTATCGCGCACGGGTTATACGTATTAAGACATGTTGTAAAACGTGAGTGCTTCCATCTATCGTGAGTTTTTCGCAACCTATTGTATTGTTATATGCGTACGCGACTATGTTAATGTTCACGCGAGGGTAATTAACGGAACTTGCTACTAGGTGGCGTCTTTTCACTTGCAATGAAATATAACATTAGGTTTTTCTTTCATAGAATTTATTTATTTTGATAAATTTTAAATAAATTTTATTATCACGAAAACACATTAATCGACTTCCGTGAGACCGGCTAAAGAGTACTCGTTCGTTGCTCTAGTAGTCTAGTGGTTAGTAAACCTGAGTACCTACTTAGTCGCGGGTCGTAGGTTCGATTCCCACCAAAAAAAAATTAACGATGTTTTTCAAGGATGTTTCTTCCAAACTATTTACAAAAAATATTCGCAGAATAGCTATGAGACACTGACTGCTTTCGTATAAATAATATGAATAATAATAATTGGGTTTCTAATCGAGTTTGGACCGTAAACTCTACGGATTCAGCATCTGAGTTCGAAAAGCTCTCATACTTTTATCAATATTATGCTTCTTATATGTGTATTCCTATTTTCGTTGTAGTATTAAATAAAATCAGTTTTGTCATTAGAAAGGATACTTAGAGACCGTTCAAGACAAGCTAAAACACTCATATATTTCTTTAATTCATTATGTCTTCAAGTCTCTACAAAAGTCAGTTCTGCTGTGGATTCGTATATCTACTTGTCATAGTCTAATTATCCGTATTTATTCGTGAAACCACAATACATTTTATAACACACATAGATATATACACCGTGACAGTCCCAAACATCTCTCGCGAAGTTTGCTTAGAACACATGCTTCTCGGACAAGTGGCCCTACCGGTCGAAAGGAAAAGTGCGTGAAAGTACCGGCGCCGGTGACACGCGTCGCTCGTTACATGTCGCATGTAACATGTCACCTGTCATGTCACGTTAATTACCGATGTGTGCCAGAGTTACGTAATTGCGTAATATTTGATTATTGATTTTGGTTACGTTAAAAGTTAAAATCTATCATAAATTGGCGTGGAGCGGATTTACTTAATTACTTATGTCACATACGGATATACAATTGTATATAAATCACGCCTGGAATCTCCCTAGAGGGAGGCGGACGAGTCTAGTACACTCCCGCCTTTCACCAGTTACACTTAAGTTCCATTATGAAATAGGTGATGAGCACTTTGCCATGTACCGGGCACTTATCAGGCCTCCGAGCCATTACTGGAAAATCTTAGTTTGAAAAATCTTGTAGTACCCGATCCGGAATTTAGGTCCAGGGCTTGAACAGCATACAATTGTATTAAAATATTGTTTTACGTTACACGTAACATCACACCTGCGAACCACGAAACGGTAGGCAGAGTAGTGTATTACATTCCCACGTCATACTAGGTACGTTTACGCCCCACTGTGGAATAAAGGGTGAGACTTTTGTGCTAATACACTAGGCATAAATTCAGACTCCAAGCCACTGCTAGGAAATCTAAGTTAAAAAAACCCAATAGTTCCCAACCGCAGATTCGAACCCCGACCACTCGACCAACGGGGCAGTCAATTTACTATTTTAGTGACATAAAAATACTTTTAAATATATTGCTCATCGCGATGAACTCAGCTTGGACGATTCATATGCCCCTTTGTAACGCCGCTATAACTTTTACTTCGAACAAGATATAAAATGCTTGTATATGTGTATTACGAAAAGTAATACATTTAAACGTTTTTTAAATAATGACTTCTTTTGCACTGCTTTTTGCTCAAGTGTAAATTACATCCAGTATCGCTGATGACAGTAGTCGTATTACTGCTCCTTACATCAACATTAATGTAATGTGTAATTTATAGTCTCAATGATATCGTAAAGTCGTAAAACGATTGATGCAACAAGCAACAAAGTGGCTGTTAGGGTTGTCGCTCTTGAGAAATAACAAATATACGATTTTTTTTAATTATTAGAAGCAACTTGCTTTTTGGGTGGCGAGGTGTGTGTCATTAAAAGTCTGTATGTGGTCTGCATGTGATGAATGTATATTTTGTCACACACATACAGGGTCACACTCTATTCCATCGTGAGACGTATGGCGTAATTTGGAGAATCGTGGGAGTTTATTACACTTCTCTTCCTATCCCTTTGGGGATATACAGGCGTGATGTTATGTTATGAAAGTACCCGTTTGTGGTTTTATTAGAACTCTTCTTAATGCATTGTAATGCGTATACAGAAAATATGTTTGTTTTATTCTTTTCTGTGCTAATTCAAAATTATATAAGTACAGTATTGGATATTTTTCAAATTGAGTTTTAAATATTTAGTCGCCAATCCGCATGCCCAGCGGTTATGGGCATAACTCCTGGGGGGGGGGGGGGCAATGTCCGGACTAAAATAGTTTGATCAGAATGATGATGATGATCAGATTACTCTCATTAAATTATATAAAAAAGAAAAAATCGTAACTCACTGGGAAAATCAATTTCGTGTGCTGGCAACCCTACGTACATCATGTTCCCGAAGATCCGCAAGTTAATATAAAAAAATGCTACAATGAGAAAAGGGGAATATTTAAGCGGCAACATATTCTAACGGGACATTATGTTCACGATTACCTCGTTTTTTTCTTTTCGAAACCTGATCGAGTGGACGGATAAGTCGGAGTTCATTTCCCGGTGTCGTACCTACTTCCGCCAGTTCTTATTGGAGGTACGGCGAACGGGAAAACTTGTGTTAAATGGTCATTGATCTGTATGTGATAATGAATATGTACTTAAGGTAAAAACAATGTGACATAACGCTTGTAATGCGGTAGTATTGGACACTCCCACGTTTCACCAGTTACTTTTACGTCCCAGTATGGAATAGGTAAGCCTGTTCCTGTTGCCATGAACCGGGCACAAATCGAATGCGGCCATCAATGTAACCGATCACTATAACCAATAAACTTTATCTCTGATAGACTTACATGATGAGGCTCGTGATGTTTCATGCTCAAGTGCCTTCGGACCGGTCGATACAAGAATACAAACATTGCTGCTCAAAAACTGTATTCGATTGAGTTGTAATTGAAGTTTGAAAGTTTTATGGATTATATAATTTTTGCATTTCATTAGCGGTCAAGTTAAGGTCACAACAGCCTTAGAATTAGAAACCTTATTCCATTTAATCTCCGTTCCTGAACCACTTCGTCGTTACTCTCAGGCACAGCATGTTTAAAATTGTTATAATTTCAAAAACATGCATGTATTGCTAACGTCAAATGAAAGTGTATGGTGATTTGTGGCGTACTGTCTCCAGCGCGACGTCAGCCCGCACTGGCCAACGTCGACCACGCTTCGTTGACTGCACAGAACAATGTCTATATAGACGTTTTCTCTTTACAGAAAACATTTGACTACTTAACTTTAAAGAATCATAACATTCATGTAGGTATATACTCCATTTAATGACTATAAAATGTGTAGTCATTTGTTTGATTTCTTTTAATTTATAAACATAAGCCTAATATCAGTCCTGTAATCCGAAGAGTTGGACAGAGGAGTGTAATGAGTAATACTTCTACTTTTTTGTTATACTTAGTAATAATTAATTAAAGCAATAAAAGTTTACAAAACCAGTATAATTTTCGTTCCCATGCCAAAGTAAATAAGCTTAATATTGCTTCTTCATAGATAAATCTTTTTATATAATACTGAACGATCACTGTAGACGAAGCGGATCAGGTCGGTAGAGATAGAGATGTTTGCCATTGCGTGCTCTATGCCTACCCCGTAACGGACCTGGCGTCATGATATATTAATAATAATAATCTTTATACATACCTATCATAACACTATTTGTATATCAAATTCGCTTTGGCTAAACACAAATTAACTTTTTGCCGATTTCGCTATAGAAATTTAAAAAAATGAAACACACATCTAGCAGCCCATTACACTGTATTCCGCGACACTAGCGCCTCCATGAGCATTCGAATAAATTACACTGAATCGAACAGCCGACGTTCTTGCTACCGTCTTCACTTCTACATCTCTGGCTTTCACATACGCGTACAGACAATGCTATGTTTGCATTGTGACGCTCATAATTGTGCTCGACCTTACACCACGATCATGTGTCAATGTGTTATTGCTATTGAACGATATTTTTAATCTGTGGTAAAAAAAAGTACAGCAGTTAATCGCGGGAAAAAGTGGAATGTAAACTTTGATAAATGTAGTGCCTGTATTTTTTCGGTGCGTTATTGCTCTGTGGTATTTTGGAAAGGTCGTGGGCATCGCGGTGATGTGGTACATAATAGTGTCATTGTTTCTGTTATGGTTGCTCGACAACTTCCGGCGGAAGGAGACGCACTCATTCTCGCATCACTGTATAGAAATGTTCGTATGTTTTTTTTTAAATGATCATAACAATAACCTTTAATTAATAATGTTACAGGAAATTTTTGTGTTGGGAAATTATACATATCTATATTTTTTTTTGCGTGCGAATACATCTCAGTATATGTTGTTACTACGATAGTTATTTGAAATTAAGTGAGTACAGCTAATTTCAATTTGTTATTCTTATCATTAAACAAAGTAAAGTTTTTTTTCGACCCTTTTATCGTTCCACTGCTGAAACATGGGTCTCCTCTCAGAATGGGTGGGTTAAGGCCATACTCTATCACGCTGGCCATGTGTGGGTTGGCCGACTTCACACGCCTTAGAGAAAAATTTTGTTTATGAACTCTATGATGTGCAGGTTTCCTCACGATGTTTTCCTTCACCGTTATAGCAAGTGATATTTAAACTAAAAACGCACATTCTTAAGAGGTGCGCCTTTGCGCATTTGTTTAAATTGAAATTGCTTATTATTAATTTAAAAAGAGTCTTGGTCAGCCTTTGGGGCTCGTTTTCATGATTATTTCATTATCTACCCCTTGCCACCTGTATTCATAACTGGCACCCTTATAATTACAAAAATTCTGTAGGACTGGTGATAATGAGACATAGAGGTAGGACACGAAATAGATAGAAAACAAAATAACGAATAAGCAATAAAACTTGGTTATGATTAATTAAATATTTTATGGAAATTAATTTCTCTCTCTCCTCTATCTCTATCCTTATGCTCACAGACCTGGCGTGCGGCTTCTCCATTCCCGACTCTCTTCATGCACGTACGCTTGTTGCATATATATGTAGCTAAAATGTAGTAAAAAATAAAACAATTCGTTGACGATTATCGGATGCATGTATCAAAGAGTTTCACTTAGCAGACTAGATTTGCGTTAATTGCGCACACATAATTGGACAAAGTTTTTGTGTCCATCTGCGCGGTGGACGTAACTATATTGTGCCGTGCAATCGTGTTCGTGGACGAGTGCCAGTCATCAGATCTGCATCGTGGGATACAAGATATTTGCATGTGCATGTGTATTCGTATGGCATTTTTAGTAATATTTCATTTATTTTTTCGATCAGCTGTGTTCGGTATTTTGAGGGTTCCATTTACAGAATCCGGTTTGGGAATATTGAGTTGTATTTTCATCAGTCATGAAAAGCATCGTTATGTTTATGAATTACGTAAAGAAAGTCTTGAACTTCAGAGAGTACCATGAAAATGTATTTGTTGGAATGTTTTCATGATATCTTGAGAAAGCTGCATCAATATTAGTCCATTGCTTGACATAGGTTTGCCTACCTAGGGATTTTTTTATCACTATCCAGCAATGAAATTCTTGCATTGCCTTCGCTGCTGCCCTCTATAAAAGATGGTTTGGATTAGGTTTAGGTCAGGTTAGTAACAAATTTTCTATTTTCATCCCCTGTATCACTTTTAAAAAGTTGTAGATTGAACATCTTGCAAGGAAAGGTTATATCAAAATAGGCTCTTTATAAATTAAACGCAATAATTTATCAGTACCGATAAAAGGCTTTCTTGGGCTCGGCGCGGCTCTTATCATTGCGCCTTCAAAAAATGGACCATACGGGTCATTCTACACTGTCTTGGTGTCGGTAACGTTGCAGATAAGGTAGAACACATTTTTTTTACAATTCGATCTTATCATTTCTGCGCCCCTCCGGGTTCTGCACCAGGGTGTGTATACACCGCCAGCATCCCCCTGTCATTCGAGCATTTATTAACACTTTCTATTGCCTATCATACAATTACGCTAACATTTCAAAGCCTCACTAATTTCATATAAACATTTTTACAAGTGCGTCATAAAGTGGCTATTCTTTTGTTGCAGTTATAAATAGTGTTTATTACGGCTACTTAGCATTCATACGCTATGAATTACGAAACCAACGCCACCAGCTCAGTCATTAGTTGACACGGCTGATGGTCATCAGTCTAGGAACTGACAACATCTTACCAGGAAGCGAACATTTTGTTCGACGTGCGATTTATATCTAACTTTCTATCGCTTTCAATGTAGAGTATATAGTTTCTAATTGTTCATGGATATACGAGTGTTCCACACCACTGTCCCTGTATGTTTTAATACAGGAAATAAGCGTGACTTTAAATCCTGGAACGAATTAAAAGATGAACGCTGTAATCATTTTCGACTCGCCCATTGGTGTAGTGGTTGGTAAAGTTGAGTCGGTGGTCGTGGGTTCGATTTTTAGCCAGGTGTTTGTATTGTCTAGTTGCATAAACTAATAAGTACTTTATATTTATAAATTTATATGTGTATAAGTGGTTTATCAGTAGCTGGTTACTGGAACACAGGTTTTACCTGCTTTGGCATCAGATAGCTGTTTGTGTAGATGTCCCACGATGTTTACTTTTTTTTTCATACAATTTCCAAAAGTTGCTAAAAACTAATTCATGAATTTGGTCTCGTTCATTCACCTTCCATTTTGTATCTCTATTCAAACGGTATTTGGTATACAACAATAGGTGTATTTTTTGTCTAATTACTATAAAATTATTAATGTATTTTTAAACCGTAATTAATCAAAAAAATACTGTTATATAATTTTTGATAGCTTTATACATTTATTTTATTAAATGGAAAACATTATTAAATCGATTTTTCAGAAAACTAAAATATATCTGTATGTCCATGTAATAAGCATGTTCAGTATTGTACCAGAATCGTAAAGTAACTTCACGCCTGTAATCCCCGAAGAGGTAGGCAGAGGAATGTAGAACATTCCCACGTTTCACCACTTAGTTTTACGTCCCACTATGGAATAGGTGGTGAGCCTATTGCTATACATCGGGCACATATCCAGACTCCGATCCACTACTAGAAGATCTAAATTAGAAAATTTAGTAGTGCCCGACCCGGGAAT
>DWFO01004315.1:0-11444 GCA_018246595.1 Mimoniades nurscia nurscia
GGGACTTAAAAGTAACTGGTGAAACGTGGGAATGTTCTACATTCCTCTGCCTACCTCTTCGGGGATTACAGGCGCGAAGTGACTTTTTTTTTAGAGAATTCGAAGGATAAGACTATAAGTGTCATCACCTACATGTGTCTAAGTGCTACATATATCTGAATGTAAGTGCAACTTGGATACAATATTCTAACATTACGTTAATGATACTCGTAACACTTTATTCAGAAACCTATATTGAAAACCGATATTATAAAGACGAATACGCCCGTCCAGAACCATAATCTGTAATTGGTGCCAATAGAACAAGAAATGTTTATGTAGAAACAATTTTTTTTAATCGTAGCTACAAGAACGAAATAGTTTTATCCGGAAATCTATATCTGTAACGGATACTAAGAGGACGACAAAGTGTAATCCTAAAATATAATTTGTAATCGGTGCCATATGGACGCTATGGAGCGGAATATCAAAATTTCCGGATATAACAACAACAAATTCAAATTCAACATTGTATATAATAGATAACAATAATCTAACAGCCACAATGCCACAACCCTACCGGATGTAATATGGCGATAATTCCCAGCATCGCGGAGCCGCGAGTTAATTAATACGTCAGCCTAAATTATTCGCCCCGCGATTCTACCTTCTGGTCGCAATGTTTATCTCACCATTCGCTCGTAAGTGTAACACACAATTAACACATAAAATGAATACTTGCATTAATCTTTACTATTAAGATTATAGTACTTGTTTATATAAATATGTAATTTTCGTTCTAGTAACACTGGTGTTTTCAAAAGCTTAAACTTGCGAAAGCTAATCAAAGAGTACCTATGATTCAACAATTGATAATTTTTACAGATTGGGTTACAAAGGCCTTTAAAATTATAATTTAATTACATAATTACATATTACAGTTAATACTTCAGAAGCAGTAATTATTAGATCACAACGCTAGCAAATTCCGTCACCAAACTATGGCTCTAGCGATTAATTCACTTCACCGTGGTTAGCTAGTTTATATTATTTATTATTTGGTAATTACACGAACTTCAATCTGGCCCAATCATAATATTTTTACAGTTTTAATAATCAACAGTAACAAGCAAAAATATTGGCTAATTTAAAAGACCGCTCATTCCGCTATTGGACACAGAATGAGTACGGTTAAGGCGATAGAGCACCAGGCGGGCCAAGAGTGGGTTATCCTTAGAGAACGTCATGGAGAAGTCAGGTGGGATGACGAACTGTGAAAGGCTGCAGGCAGAAGCTGGATGCGGCAAGCCATGGCTCTATTTGGGAATTGCGCCATTTGGGCAGGGCTATGTCCAGCAGTGGACTGAGATAGGCTGATGATGATGATGATGATGAAAGAGACGTCTGAGAGAAGTTTCCTCACAATGTTTTCCGTCGCTGTTACAGCAAGTGATATTTAACTTGAATAATAAATATGACATGTGCCAAACCTCAATTTTCAAATGTGGCAGGTAACGGCACCTCAACCCTTCTCATTCTGAGAGAAGACCCGTGTCCAATAGTCGTTTGAGAAATAAGTCAAAAAATCCATTAATCTTATAAGAAATATTTACAATTGATTAACACGAACAGAATGAATTAAAACTCTAAATTCTGTTGAAGGTTGTGGCGCAAAGTAGCGAGTAATATCACAGATATTGCGAACTGCTAATCCAGTTGATACCGGTTATTGCCAGACGTTACCAGTTTGAGCTGGTTTACACTGGATATTAAATTAACGCTGCAGACAGCGGGATTTAGATGACAGCGAGATTTTCCTGCGGTATTTTATTAAATCGCTACATAATATGACTAATGGACAGATATTTAATTTTTGTCCAAAGTAATTGTACTAGGTCTGCTGATTCAACAAAAAATATCCGTTAGGATAGATTTATTAAACTAAAATGTATTCCATTCATTCAGGTTCTTTGATTTAGTCTGTTACTCATACATACATATATTTCGATACCAATAGGTATAAATGTGAACTCAAATTTTATTAAAATTTGGATGTTTTATTAAATTTGTAATTTACTAGAATGCTATGGTTAACTGTGGATAAATATAGAGTACTGCAATTCGGTAATAATTTACATATAAGTGTCATATGATATAGAAATTAGAATGTCAATGATATCCGAGCACTCCATCATCATTATCATCAGTATTGTAGTCCACTGTTAGACAAAAGCCTCTCAGGGATTATGTATATGGCCCATAATTCCCACGCTGAGAATTCGGGTTGAGCATCGCAGAACACAGTCTCTCATACCGCCTACGCTGCTATATTTAGGCCGCCAAGGCGTTTAGCTGTGCCTAGACAGACCACGCCATGCCGCGATACTAGCACTCCAATACTGTTTAAATTGTATATAGAGACACGTTTAATCTAAGCGAGCTGGAACAAAGCATACGCTCGAAAGCGAAGTGAAACTAGGCTGCGCAAATTTTCAATAGAGATACTTTGTAATGTTTGCTATGCGTACAGTGATGAAAGGATATTTAATTGGAATATAGGAATTCGAATAAATGAACAAATTTATTTATTTATTTAGAAATGAATGAATGAACGAAACACTATATGAACGAGTTACTAAACGGAAAAGAGTGAACGAATAAACTTACAAGGGACATATATTTTGTATTCATTGCTAAGTCTAATACAATCTAGTAAAATTGTTAACACCCTGTTGCTGAGCACTGGTGTCCTCTCGGTATTTCGGAAGCCTTGATAATTTTATTCAATATGTACACATTAAATACCTATCCTGTCACTCTCGAATTTTATAACCTTCTACGCCTTCAAAACGTTGTAACCCTACTGCCATTTTTATTGCCTCGCCTGAGGACTCGGCTGAGGACTCGGCTGAGGCCTCGCCTGAGGCCTCTCCTTAGAGTACATTATTGCAAATTCGAAAGTGTATGATAATTCTAATAATAAACTATTAGTCTTAAAACCTAACGTTTATACAGTTCAATTTGGTGATAATATTCTAGTCCCACACCTCCGAAGTGGTAGGAAAAAATCATAATTGCTACGTTAGCACTAACATCACGCCCGAAATCCCCGATGAAGTAGGCAGAAGAGTGTAGTACACTCCCACGTTTCAATAGTTACGGTCACGTGCCACAATGAAATAGTCACTTTTAGCTGTCAATAAATTTAAATCAAAGATTACCTTACAGGTGTTCGTTTGAATCTGGAATCGAACTTGTACCAGTCGAATGACTGCCGTGCTCTGCATTTAAATAACGTTCCAAAACTGCAGATGCAGACTTGTTAAGTTGGAGGGAATGATGGATCGCGGCTAACAGACTACCCATCAAACGATACTCTGTGGCTTATTCGTACTGTAGTGGTAAAGATATATTCAATAAATTATTGTCCCATTCTAATATTAAGGATAACAGCTACAGTAATTATTTAAAAATGAAGAAAATATTTTACATCCATAACACAGCAACATATATGTAAAAACATCAGTTTTCTTTAGAAACCACGGATACACTAATTACACGTAATGCTTTACAAATAAATATACATTATTATAAATTGACTTTGCCTATATCGAATTGATGTACGTCTACAAATAATTTCATAGTAAGAGAAATTCGCAAATTGCCAGGTCGTAGGTTGTCCGCCCTTCATGTGACAATATTCGAATGTATTCGAATTATGACATGGATCGGATATTATCCGATTAATATGACCCAAACCTATCACTGTTATTCCATTTCAAAGAGCGTCAGACGTATTTACTAACATTCATGCATAATTAATACGTACATTAATAACAGTCGCTATGCGGAAAGGAACATGAAGTTTCAGGATGACTAAAGTGATTATTTCATATTTGTGAATGAACTGATTTTGAATCGTCTTCGTTTGATTTTCTAAATTCCCCTAAGAAATATAAGAAAAACAACAGTGCGAATACAGAAAAAGACCCATGATTCAGTCGTTTTTCGTGTCATCCATCAATGACAATCAGTCCGCGCGATTGGCGACCAATCTGCCTCCAGCGGCTCCGTGTTGCACGGGAAGTTTCACTGTTCACTCCCGAATCAACCTCTTGGTGAAATTTGTCATTATCGTAATACTAATCCAAGATAAAGCTCATCAATAAAATAATTAAAAGAAAAATAATCAACATATCGACAACATTTTATAACTTGTGATTTCTTTATTTTCGGTTAAACAATTTGAATATATTTGGCACAATTTAATATCACTAAATATTTTACTAAAATGCCGGTGTAGTGATACCTACTCCACAAATAAACGACGATCTTGTTAGAAATGAACACAGTAATATTCTAGTTATGAAACATTTCAGTCTGCGTTAAGACGCAATTTAGCATTAGCAAGATATTTAGAACAACAGGTTTATATGAGAAGCATAGTTGTTGTAAATATGCAAAAAAAAATATGCAAAAAAAATATGCAAAAAAAAAAAACATATTTTTATGAGTATCGGACAGAGAACCAACTTCTAACTTTAAAAACAATTCGCGAAATGAAAACGAATAATTCTCTGAGACGTCCGCTTTTCCCCAATTACGAGTATATCAGTAACGACCGAGCTATCTTAATGAACATGTCGTCTACACGTTTCAAGAACAAAGAAACTGTCTACAGTAAGCTGTGAGAAGAACAATGAGTACACTTCGGTAAAGCAAACGTGGTGGAACCGGAGACGGTTAATAGCGAAAACTCCTTCATAGCCTAATTAAAATTGTTTATTATGTTATAATTAAAGCACTGATTTAATATAAAATGAAGCACTAATCCTATTTCATGAATAGGGGAACTGTATGCAAACGTAACTGGTGAAACGTAGTTCTACCTTCTTCTGTCTACCTCTTCCGGGATAACAGGCGTGATGTTACGTATTGCATTTAATTAAGTTTTCTTTACAATAGTGTTAGAAAATATCTCTTGCACAGAATTCAGCCTTTAGGAATATTATCTAAATTCAATTTCTCGCTGGCAAAGCTCCTCGTGCTAAGATATTCTAAAGGCTTGTCTATTGCAACGTAAGTAATTTGTATGGCGTCTTCAATATGGGTACTCTATATCAGCATAAACTCTAGAATACGTTTAAGGCACTTGTAGTATTACCTACTATACAAATGTTCTCGAAAACTTGCAATAGTAACTAGTGCAGACTATGAATTTTTCCCCGGTGTACGGGAACAGACTTGACCGACTAGACCGAATATTCCAAAATGCGACGTATAACATCACTGGTAATGATATAATAATAATATTCCGGGACATCTCCACACACGGCCATCGGATCGGCCAAAGTAAGCGTCAAGAGAGCTAGTGGTATGGTAACCAGATGGCTGATAAACTACATATGTACGTATATTTACTTAAATAGATATTTTTTTATTTTTTACACCCAGACAGAATAAATACTTGTGCTCACAAATATTTATTCTGGGTGGGAATCGAACCCACGAACCGTCCAATCGTGGTACTCGTAGTAAAGGTAAACTATAAAATTATACAAACGAAGCTAACAACCAAAAGAGTATCGATCTCCCGTCGGACCTTAGGACTCGCCCACTGAGGCCAACTCACTCTGTCATTGTCTGAGTTTTGACAGCTGCTATACATTCCGAACCGTTCCTATCCGTCGTTTGACGCAGATAACTATCCTGGCTGTTGTTTAATTTAATCGAACAAGTTAACGAAAGCTGACAACGTAGTGTTTTAAACTAAAGTCTTGATAAGAGTATTTTACATAAAATAAGATAGCTCGTTTAGAATCCTTGCAAATAAACCGACTTGGAGAGCAGAAAGAAGTCAACCCGGGATAACGTTATGTTTAATAATCTGTGATTTGTCTCTTTCATGGGAATCACAGACTTGAGTTCTGAATTCACCGACACAACAATTTTACACTGCCGTATTGAGTCTGCCTGAACGAAACGTGGGCTCTTTTATTTTTAGTAATTATTTTTATTAAATAACATTGCGATAAACATAAATAAAAAAGATATTTCTAACTTTGCTCGGTAAAAATTAACACGTGGCAATGTTTTAATGTCATTGATATAGAATGCGGAATATACAAACGTGGCTCTTTCAAATTACGAGTAGTCTTCCATTGTATACCTGCTATGTACATCTTCAATGTCTGTTTTCTCCGAACGGCTATACATGTGTTTCGGACCATGGACAAAGTTTCACGACCATATTCTCCTTGTTGAGGTCGGAAAATAAATCGGTCCTAAATGTCATTATTACATGGATTGATTAATTTATTGATACAACTTGTAGTCATTATATTGTTTAGATTGGTTTATTCCTACATGTTTCATTTATAGGAGTTTTAATACTTCCGTAACAAAAATTACTCAGCATAATTCATAGCAAACAGTAACAATCAGTTATATGTATTTCCACAATTCGACTGAAGAGAGGGAAGAATATTCGTTAGCCGCACGCTATTATAAAGGCAATACCAACTTCTTATTTGAGTTTCGTCTCGAGGCATGCGGGAACATTCTTAGTTAATTAGCTCTGTGCCTCATAAGCATAATAAAATTTATACACCGACGTTTGCCGCGTTCTCACTTCATTAAGCTGAATCGTGAAGTGGTTTATATGTCACTGACGCTACTTCTCTGCGACAAATTTACTCATTACTGTTATATCGTGGCGCTATTACCCCCACCGAGTAGGCAGGGCCAATGCCAAATATAATATCTATGCTCATAGAGTTCATGTTCATGAGTCTATGCTCATAGAGAGAGTAACATGCCTCTTTTATATTCAGCGCTCTCTTCACACGCACGCCCATTTCGAAGGCCTCTGACGATGATGTTGATGATGATACTGCTTCTAGTTTTCTTAAGTACGTATTAAACCTAACATTTATAATGGTTAAAGTATTCAGACTGTAAAGTAACGAGTAAATGCAGTTAGACTATGAGTAATACAAAATTTACAGACACGGTAGAACTTCGCTGATACCATTGCATTATAATATTTGAGAATATTGCGAAACACGAAACTATCGAAAATTCTAAACAGGTAGATACATTAAACTTTTGTATGAATCGCCAATTCCTAGAAATGGAAAGACCGAAAGTTAGTTTCACAGCTGCACAAACTGTACCGTCGTTCAACTGTATTACCAGTATATTAATTTGTTGCTTAGTTCAGAGATCCTAAACATTCTCTACAGCGGCTTCATTGACACCTGGGATTTGTTTGCGATTACTTTGCAAAATAAATTTGTACGTAGATTGAGCAGACAATAAAACCACCCTATCTTTCGTTTACATTGCTTACATTTATGAAAATTCCATCACTAATATTTGCTAAAGTGTTGAAAATTAATTATGAATGGGCGGTAAATATACACTAATTACTTAAATTATCACTCAACTCTTGTAAGTTGTAACACTGTGAATCCACAAAACAGCCCAATTCACAGTTTGGAAATCTAATGGCCCAGTCTATGAACCGGCCTAGTTATTCGCATCAGCGTGGTGTGGCGGTGTTCGTGCAACGATTTGTAGCTACGTGTTACAATAAAGGGAGTCCTATCATCGTGACGGGTAAAGAAATATCATATTAATTATCATTAAGCCCTTACGGAGTTGGGATAAGTACTACACCACCACCCAAGTTGTGAATAGGTACTACATACGAGTACACCATATGCCACATCTTTGCTTTCCGTCAGACGGGACTGTGATCAATTCCCAGGACAATTTCATACAGACCTAACGGGTATCTTTTACGTTCATGGCTCTCTTCACACACTAACATCAGTTTTAGAGACTTCTGTCACCCAACTACAAGTATCGGAACGAGTCTTTTTACACGTATTGTATATTTGTATGTCGTCATATTGGAGTATTGCTGTAAAAACGAGAAAAGGGCATGCTTTGATGGCATGTTGAGATAGCTGATGAAAGAATGACAAGGCAGTAGATATACAATGCGAATGTTGACGAACGGAAGTAGAGAATGGGGCCGAGACTTGCCTATAATGCTCAAATAAGCCATATACTAGTTGATGCGAAGACTGAAGTTTCTGAAACAGTTGTGTACGTATAAATTGAACGATCAAAGTACAAGAAGCACTGCAGCTCAGTAAAGTTAGAGATATTTGCCACTCGATGCTCTATCTACCTTGTAAGGGGCCTGGCGGGAACATATCTATATACGTGTGTTATGACTGCAATAACATAGCGAAGCTAGAAAAGTCCATATGATCAACATATTCAACAGAGATGTATACGACTCGCAGTCAAAGAGGAGGACGTGCATCGAACGCCCTTGTTGTCAGCCGTGTTTCTCGCCTGCGCGCGGTGAGTAGAATGTTGGGTAAATATTTTCAGAACGGTTGAATAATTGTTTGGAAGAATACAATGTATCCAATTACTATTGAATATACTTAGTATAATACCGAACAATACATTGGTGGGCTCAACTACATCCCACACTAATAATTTGAAGTATTACTTCAGTGCACCCAAATTCGTCGCATGATAAAAATTAACTCGATCTATTCTTCAAACGCACCAAAATACCTATACATGTCATAATGATAAACAACAAAAAAATTTCATACAAGGTAAGGTACGGGTATACAAGTTTAGAAACTCGAACCATTACAAATTCACTGAATGTCAAAGGGCGGAAGTGATCAAACTTCAACATCGCTTCTCTTCAGCCGTCGGCGCTGTTGTTAACGAACTTTGCTGCTCCTTGCTCGTGCTTTGAGCGGCATTTCTCTGTGCGAGTAAGTAAAGGCTCACATGCAATCCAACCAATCAGCAGATAGCGATTCCTCTCTCAGTTTCTAACTAGTCCAGGATATTGAGTTTGGGAAAGGGCAAATTACGCCCGTGAACTGTACGCTTTAGTTAGGATTTTAAACTTCGTAGTCCAGGACATCGATATGATATCAGCAGGCAGAAGTTTAAGAAAAAATACCTCGGCTAGATCTGAAATTTGCCGGAGTTTCCCGAAAAATAATACTTAAATTATGTCAGTACAAACTTAAATAATATATTATATCTAGATATGGTATGGATTCGAAGTGAGGACCTCTCGATCGGTAGTCACGATTTCGGCCATTCGATCAACAAAGCAGTCGTGGTAAAACTGGTAATTATGTGCGAAATTTTCCAGCGAAATATCAGCCAAACTCATTTTGTACATAGTTACCTCGTACTTTTTTTTCCGTCGAATCAGGTCGAAGCTGTTTGTTAACGATATATTAAAGGGTTGTTGAACTGTATGAAGTAGAATTCTTCTTTGCATTATATTAATGAAAAGTACAAGCTTTTCATACGTATTGGGGCGGAGTAAGAGTACATTACCACGTCCCTGGGTACAGGGTGGCATCAAAGGCGATTTTATTTGCCTATATATCGCGGTATAGTGCGATCGGCCTAGCCACAAATAATTCCCTGGACATCTTTGGGCAGCAGTGTAAGTGATATTAGAAGCTGTGCTCTGCGATCCTCAACACGCATGCCCAGCGTTGGGATTATGAGCCAACCGCTCGTAGGAGGCCTGTATACAGCATTGTGCATAAGGCCGATGATGATGATGACAAATTTTATGTTACTTCTCACTCAAATGACTTCTCACTTTGAGAAGAAACCGGCGTCCAACAATGAAACGACTAAAATTTGGACGTCGATAGCTTTTAAATTATATTATAATGTAATACATTTTTTTCAGTACATTTAATCAGTATTTCAATGATTAATTTCGACGGGAAACTAGTTAAAATAAAGATACCCATAAACACAAGAAGAATTATTATCTTGAAATTTTTTAATAATTAGCATTTTAGATAGACAAGCCCATAATCAATGATTCTACATCTCGCAACGACCAACAGTGTTCTTTAAAGCTTTAGAGTGCTGTTAATGGGCCGGAGTGCGACGGTCTGAAGGGTGTTGATTAAACTTATTTAATCAACACCCTTCAGACCGTCGCACTCCGTGCGTGGGTCGTGTAAAATACACGCTTATTTTACAGTTAACATTTATTTTAAACTATAATGATTCGGACACGTAGGAAGACATGCACAAGAAGGAATGACCAAACAGATATACAATACGAATATCGATACGGAGCAGAAAAAGACAAACACTTAGCGAGACCAGCGTGCGAGTGCAGGGTAAACAGTGTATCTACTACTATAATTACAGGTTGAAGTGATAGGTTCCGATAATTATTTGTGATCAATACTACCGCAATCTCATAGTAATGTTAAAACAAGTACTACCACATAGTATTATGAAATCATTGGTATTTCATATATTTATAACATATTTCTTATATTTATAAGAAATAATATTTTTTATTAATACTTGCAGTATATTTCTAATTTTTCTTATCATGTTTCTATTTTACTTGACTACCTCCTTGGTCGTATTGGTGGCAACGGTGACTGCCCATCTGAAGGTCCTGGAGTCCAATCCCGGGTCAGGCACTAGTAGATTTTTCTAATTTAGATTTTCTAGTGGTGGCAGTTTTGGCACTGAATATGTTCCCAGTGTGTGTCAATAGGCTCACCAGTCTTCTGCCAGCCTGCAGTCTTCTGCCTCCCTCTTCTGGGATTACAGGCATGAAGTAACGTTGTTTGTATTTTATTTTCAAAATAAACGCAGTAACTTAGTAACTGATGTATGTGGTCAAATATGTTTGTACTGTCATAAGATGAACCAACAAACAGATACCATCATATAAAACGTAGTTACTCACAATTCTTACTCAGACCTACTAAGCTATTAGTAAGATCCCTAGAATATTTTCCATAGTCAATACATTTTTAGTCTTGACTCCCCTGATCTATTCCCGACCGATTTGGGTTCGGTGTGATATGATTTTCTCTTGGTGCGATATTTCTTCCTATTAGCCGCCATTTCGACGTTCACACCCTTCTTATTGATATTACAATTCAACCGTATTTTTCTTGACTTCCCTCTCCCTATATGTTAATCATATTTTTTGTTGAATAATTTCCCCCCCCCTCCACATATTATCTCCAGTGACTATTATTATAAGTATCATCAAATCACACAGCAAAGAGCACCGATTGTCATTTTTTTTATCCTTACAAACACAGCGTTCTCTTTTATATTTCTTATCCTCTTCACACCCGCACGCCGGTGTACGCTGGCTGATGTTACCCAAATTCCGTGCATTCTCCGTTTCACCTATACTGACCTAATTCCATGTTTGATCACCCAATCTAATTCTGCCCTTTTTTATTAGTTATCCGAGATACCTGACAGAGGATAAAGCTGGTAGTGGTATGATACTCGTATTAAACTCTTTTGGTCCGCACCTCGGAATACGCTAAAGTGACAAACCAGGTGCTGCTAAAGCAGAATCGGTTTGCGGTTTTGCTGACATTTTTGCCAATACTGTC
>DWFO01004316.1:0-11444 GCA_018246595.1 Mimoniades nurscia nurscia
TGTTGTGGGTTTTGAAACCAACCCTTTCCAAAAACCCTATCAAAAACCCTTTGGAGGGTTAACGAAACGGTCCCTGAGATTCAAGCCTCCTAAAGTATAAATTTGCCGTGTCGGAGCGGAGTAAGAATACATTCCTCGGTCCCGTGCTAGGACACAGAGTGTCGTGGGAATCGACTAAACCCGGCGAGGGCAGATCGCCGTATGATGCGATCCCCGATGGGCATACCCAACGTGGGGACTATGGGCATACCCCTTAGGGGATGCCTAAGTCTAGCAGTGGACGGCAATAGGCTGATGATGTTGATGAAAGCATAGGAAATAATACACTCGGCGGTCCCGAGTTCAACCTATCGAGCCTTTCACCTCAGAGCGTGACGGATTAGCCTCCTAGCCTACGGAAAAATCTACGTGCAGTGCGCCAAAAGAAGAATACCACACTTCTTCATATATTTAGGGAAATACAGACGTGAAATCACGTTCACACAAAAAAGTATAGATCGATCATATAAACATGCGGATACCGCGGCGCGCGCCGCGAGCCCCGCGCTGCCGGGCGGCAGCTGGTAGCACTTGCGGTCGCCGGCCATGGGGGAGCTCTTCATCGTGTCGCGGAACGGCCCGTACATGGACGACGCGAACTTGCATGAGTACGACAGCACTGACACCTGCAATATTATACATATCATGGATAAATTATAAAGTAAATTGGGCAGATTATATCAAAATCATATGTAAATATGGGGTTGAGCACAACATACAAGTTGTCTGTACAACCAAAATACTATCAAGGTAAGCAGCGCTGGTTATCTGCAATTTTATGCATATTGCTAATGTTCTATCTAATACAAAATACTATTCAATGTAAAACTTTAGGTATATATATGAACATCGAAACATAATGATTAATAAAAAAATAGTAAAACCTGCTTCTCGTATTATTAATTTTATAACCTTAAAAAGTTACTATATTATGCTCTTAAACAAATAGAGCATTGAACATGATTATTACCTGATTTTGCAAGCCGTGAGCGACTAATGCATCTTTTATTCCTTTTATTCTGTTGTCCATCATATCTGATGGAGCCACTATGTGTGCACCTGAAAATTCAAATTGATACTTTCAATGACGGAAACCAAAATAAAATAATTAACATACACAGTAGATATAATGAGGATAGAATTAAAGAAACAATGGAATAAAACCACTCCGTACAAATTTTATATAGCAATCTATCTACAGATGACGCCTTTTTATTTAACAACACAATACTTACAATTACATCAACTTTTAAAAGAGTATTAATTGACAGCAATTCTTTCATTAATTATCTCATGTCTATATTACCAACAAAAATTATGTCAATTGAGTCAGATTATGAAAGTTAAAATATGACCTCACTAATATTAAGATACATTACATCACACCTGTCATCCCTGAAGAGGTAGGCAAAGGAATGTAGAACACTCCCACGTTTCACCAGTTATGTTTACGTCCCACTATGAAATAGGTTGTGAGCCTATTGCCATGCACCAGGCACATATCCAGACTCCAAGTCACTACCAGAAAATCTAAATTAGAAAATTCAGTAATGCCCAACCCGGTAATCGAACCCAGGACCTCCCATTAGGCAGTCACACTTGCAACCAACATGACCAACAAGGTAGTCAATAATGGTATTAGGATATTATAATATTAAGATATCATCAATTTTATCAGCAATCAAAATCACGACCAAGACAAAATCATAAAAAATTGTGTATCTACAATGTTATTCCGTGTAACATGTTTTATTATATGCACTAAACACTTGCAACAGTTTTTGCAAATAAATACTCATAAATAAATAGTAGTTTCGTTATGAAACTGTGAACATAATCACCAGCTTTAGCATATGCGAGTGCAACTTCAGCAATTCTCTGCACCGATGGTGCATGGTCTATTGCACCAGTGGATGTCAAGACACCACAGTGTCCATGAGAGGTGTATGGACATAAGCAAACATCACAAGCCAGTAGCAGATCGGGGAACGCTTTTCGAAGCTTAGGCAATGCTTTCATCACTGGATTTTCTAATGCATCTGCACTTGAACCCCTTGGGTCCTAGAAGATGAAATTTTTTTGATAAGAGTATCTTATTCCATTAAGTAAATTTCAATGCACTATTAAACTGTTTGCTGGGTGTAATTTAATTAATGAGTTTCTTCATGTGATTGATTAATCAATGATTAAAAATCGTTATCAATTCCTTAGCTATTATTCATACAACAGTATGTTGGCTACCAGTATACCTATTAAAATTTTCACTATCATTCTCAATTAATGCTATCAACAACTATCTGTAACTTGATAATTAAATACTGTATATTGTATATTGCAGATTACATGCAAGACATAGACATTTGGAAATGAGTTGCTATAGTTCTAAGGCTTAAAATTATAATATATTTTAACTTAAGTGCTTATTTTGAAACGATGCAGTAGAACACATCTTTGGAGTTTCTTTCACCACTTCTTCTCCATAGCAAGGCATTTCCCCAAGTGATGGTCATTTCATTTTGACTTGCAAAAAGTGTTGTAATTAACCAATTTTGAATAAATTATATTTGAATTTGAATTACATTGTCTACACTCCGTCAGCATACAAGCTATAATGATGCCCAATCATATACTACTCAGTGAGGACCATAAACTTAAAAGTGATTCAAAGATTTCTCTTTAAATTTTGGTCTACAGATTATGCTATCCATTACCTTTGGCAAAGTTTCAACAATTCCAAATATTAAAATGGACTTTAATCCTTGGCTGACTAAATCAGCGAGAGCTGGTATTAGTTTGTTGATACCATATCTGAACACATTGGGCATGCTTGACACTGGCTGCATAGCATCCTCATTTTCTCTGTAAAAAAAATTGTACTTATAAAAAATTGTGATATGATGTCATTTCTCATCTCTGGTTAGTGAAATTACTACACTATAAAACAATTTACTATTTTAAAAAAAGTCATATTTATCTATTTATATGTATATCTCATATCCAAAAAATATTATACTTTTCAATGGAAAATTATTTACTATGATATTGCGTTAAATTTGAATCTTTTGTAAAAGTGACATGTGTTGAATATCCCTAAAGTAATTATTTATAACAGAAAGGAATATAATGTATGTATTTTATAAAAATTAAAAAGAATTTGAAGAATTTGCAATAAAATTGCTTAAAGTGAATAACATAATCGGAGTTACTGTATAAATTTAAGCATAATTAATATGTAATAATATTAAATTTAATATATAATTGAAAAGGAAGGAATATCTTGCATATATGGCCATTTTTTAAATGAAAGATAATATTGACTGACTCATTGGTCATGTTGGTTGCAAGAGCGACTGCCGATCGAGAGGTCTTGGGTTCAAATCCCACACTGAGCTTTTTTGGAGTTTTCTAACATACATTTTCTAGTAGTGACTCAGAGTCTGTATATGTAACTAGTATATGGCAATAGACTAACCACACAGTGGGAGATAAACGTAATTGGTGAATCGTGGGCCTCTACTACGTGAAATAGTAGAATAACGTAGTAGAACAAGTAACGTGAAGTTACGTTTTAAAAGTTAATGTAAAAGTACACTTACAGAAGAAACACTGGGTACATAATATTGTGCCGTTCAATGCTTGTATTGGGTTCCTGCAGCTTACGCAGCGTTGCATTGAAATATCCACCTTGTAAAACATGTTCCGCGCTCAAGAAAAGGTTACTCATTTTGAATTAAACAATGTGAAATATAACAATAGTTACAAAAACAGACAGTCAAGCAATTTCTATAAGGTTGAACTATTAAGTTAAGTTTTACATGGATGGCAAGAATCTACTAGATGAAAATAAACAAGTTTGCGATTAAAGTAAAAAATGATTCAGCATTATAATATTTATAATTTTATTGTCATTTTCAGTGTCACAGGACCCAGGTCACAGACTGAAGAAAGTAGTCTTGAATTTTTTTTGTAATGTTAATGGCCTGGATACGAGGCCTTTAAGCCAAAGTCTTGAATAGTTTGCGAACGAACTAGGTCAAAAGAGCGCTTTTTTAGGTGAACTATGCGAACTAGTTCATCGATGATGTCGCTCTTAGTTCTTTTTATACATTTTTTAACGTACCTGGTTTTTTGCTCGTCAACATTTTTGGGAGATCGTTTTGTTTTGCTCGCCGGTATTCTCCGAAAGCAAAACTCATATTTTTCCTTTATTTACCATTCTTCCTAATTTATTTCAAACAACAAACTAACGAACTAAAAGAGAGAACTAGTTCACCATTACATTTTGAACAAAAATGAACGCTTACTTTGGTACCCGACTACGACCAAGACTAGAAGAAAGCATGGATACTCTGTTCCGTTAGTGTCATGCCTAAAAGGCAGTGATCTTTATTATATTGACAGCTGATACTTATGAAAAAAAATTAAATATGGATGGAATACAATCATAAGTAGTGAGCGCCTCTCCATATTGACAAAAGAAGTAAATTTAATAATATTGCACATGCACTAAAAATGTAGCACGGATACAATGTAAAACTATGCTTTGTTGTAGTTCTTTCTTCAGTAACTAGAGGCACCGATAATTATTCAATACGTAACTTCACTGTAATCCTCTAAGCGGTAGGCACGTTTACGTCCCATCATGAACTAGGTAGTGAATCTATTTGCCATACACCGGGCACGTATATAGACTCCGAGTCGCTACTAGAAAATCTAAGTCAGAAAAATTGTAATGGTGCTTGACCTGGGATTTTAACCCAGGATCTCTCAATCGGCAGTCGATAATTATTCAATTGTTGTTAATAACGAACAACGCGATACGCTATCCATATATAGGGGTCAGTATTAAGGGGTGACGAGATCATGTTTATATTTCACTATAGACACAACGAAAAACGGCTACGAATTTGAAATAATGTGTATTTAATTCATTCACGTTTAACTTATTTCTATGAAATCAAAATAAATGTCTGTTATAGATAAACCAAATCTCATACACGATACCTTACTCGTTTGGAAGTACATGTGAAATCTTTTAATTCCCATTTTATCAGTCAATTTAGAGTAAAATTTTGTTTATTGTGGTACAATGAGTAGGTTTCTATTTTTAAAATAAATTAACTACACTGTATTTAACAAAATTTGTTAAATAATTGTTGTTAATGTTAAATAATTTTTGAAAGTGTAACGCATGTCTATGTTAACACACAGACACACATTAATAATTGTTGTTTCCCTGTTGTCATTGTTGACATTTTCTGTCTGGCATCTATGATACCATTAATGATTTATTATACTCACAAATAACAATGAGTTTCCAATAACTCATTGTTGTCTATAATTTGATCTAATCAGATTTCGCAAGCGAAGTCCTGTCTGCTCAGACAGAGGTTGTAGTTACTTTGACATGATGCAGAGCCAAGACGATTCCGTTACCAATAGTGTTGATAGCACGTCGAGCCTCACGGTGAAAGTTGAGAAGGTGGAGACGCCAAAGAAATCAGAAAATAAGGATGATGCCAAGGACGCGAAACCTCGTATCGTACTTACATTCCGTTCGGAAAAGTCAGGTGCAAAGAGCAGCAATATGAAGATTGTGACACCGGAAGAAAAACAGGAGGAGGTGTCGCCACGGCGCTCTGGCAGGACGCGGCACATTAAGATAGACTCTTACGAGGAGAGTGAGATAACAACGTCGAAAAGAGAAAAGAGTCAACCGGTGTCTGAAAGCGAAGAAACTTCAGACAATTCACATCCGATTAAGCGATCAACGGCACGCCGTAGCAAGGAGTTCGCTGAGGTCTCTATCAACACTCCCGCACGCAAGGAAAAGCACAGTGATGCTGCGCCAACTCCTACTCAAAGGTTGTCACGTCGCATCAAACCAACTGCGAAAATCCTAGCTAATGAAGAATTACGCATAGGCCTCGAATCACAAAATAACGCTCGACTTGGTTTACAATCAGAGAAGGCAGAGGAAGGTGTATCTACTCGACGCTCAGGACAGGCTAAGACATCTGAAACTGTACCAGACAAAAAAATGAAACGGAAGCCTCAAGATAGTAATGAAACTGAAGATCTTCCAGTTGGAGACAATTCGGTTATGAAATTGAAGCACTTGTGTGAACTTGGTCTAAAGGCCATTGGAAAATCAGGAGATGAGGATACTGAAGATACTGAGGATAATGAAAATAGGTGAGAAAATGCAATTAACATAATAATTAAATGATGCAATTGCATGCATTGCAATTAACATAATAATAAAATGATGCAATTGCATTTATACAATAACGAATATTAGGGTAGTTTATTTCTCAGTAACTCATATTGTCAATATTAATATAATTAGTTATGTTAGTTTTAGTACTTAGTTTACATAAGTCCTAAGGTCCTAACTGAAAGAGACTAATGCAGTGTATTATGTATGTATTTATTTTATCTTGATAATTATGTGTGCTTAGCATTAATACTGTAATAAGGATTCACATGGATAATGATACACAAGAAAGTCAAAAAAATGGTATGGTGACATAAAATAAATAATATCTCCTGGGAGATCTTCACACACAGCCATCTGATCTCAAAGTAAGCATCAAGAGACCTTGTATTATGGTGACAGGACACACAGAATAAATATTTATGTTTGTCACACAAATATTTGTTCTGGATGCAAATCAAACCCAAGGCCCCCTGTGCAACAGGTCCACTGACCGTGGCACCAACAGGCCAATCAAACTTTCAAATGGGCCAGATATATGTTCAGGGGCCTGTGTGTGTTTAATTGCCTTAGTTTTGCATGATTATTAATTGTGCTTGTTTAACATATGGTATAATTGGGTGCATGCATAAAATTCATTTACACTAACTATTGATGGTTTTGGTTGAAAATTAAAATTCATAATAAAAATAACAGCATATTCAAAATTATTCATTGTGATAAGAATAACTTTGTAAAAATTTTATTGTTGAAATATTATTAATAAAAGTCTGACAGTGGTATAGTAGAATATGTCAATAGGTGTTAAATATACCCATTATATAAAACAAGAGTAAGGACTCTTTCAGATCAGCATGTTTGTGATGAATATTAGGTCGCTTGTATACATGCTTATGTGCGCGCTTTGAGCTCCACGCGCGTCCATGTCGCGTGTAGACGCATGGGGCTCTTTTAGACTACCATAATTTCGGCGCGTACGCTGCCGTACAAAAACGCCGATTTTAAGGAAACATAAACAAATATCTACTAATATTGTCCCTACTATTAGTCCTATACAAATTAATTCCTATCAGTTAACTGGTTTAACACAACACATGAGTTAAAATAGAGTTATTAAAATCATATATATGTAGTTCATTATTTATGAATTTATATTCATACATATTTTCTACACAGTGAGACCAACCCAGAAGGAGTTGAAGGTGAGGATGAGGAAATAGATGATGATACGGAAATCATAAACAAGCTTTTGGAAGATGATGAGGAGTGGGGAGGCGAGTCCAGCGATGACGAGTACCTGCTTTCAGAGGGCAACTCACAGAGTGACCGGCCTCGTCGTTCTAGAAGGCTCTGCTCTATCTATGGGGCCAATGACAGTGACTCCTCTCAGGCAACTGTTGACGATAAACCAAAGTATGTTATCTATAATCCACACATTTATTAGGCTTTGAAGCTCCTTTACTTGTCATAGGCCACTCTCTCCTTAGTGACTCGCTTAACAGTCCAGTAACCTGTGACTGCATCAGTACAACAACTTTCTCTTCGTGTCCTGTACTTTTTCTGTGGCAATGTGTGCAACCAGGAACCACTCTTCCCCATTAGATTTTTTGTTTAAATAGATATTTCAATGCATTGTTATAGGATATCATCCTGCTCTATGATTTACTTTTGCAATTGAACTGGGTTCTGATGATTTTACTATATTTGTAGTGCTATTACGTTGTTTTCCTATGTGCACCTAATATTATAAGACTAGATTGTGCTATACTAACACATTATTTATAAAAAATCTATGTTTTGTTCTTATGCCCCAATTGTACCTAATGCATAAAGTGTACAATCAATGAAAGCAGTGATTTTTGTCAGAGAGGCATTATTAATTATTAAGTATATACAATGATTGAGTGCCCCATTAGTCCTGGGTTCAAGTCCCAGGTTGCCTACTATTGAATTTTTATAACTTTGATGTTCTAGGAGTGGCTCGGAGTCTGGTTTTGTGCCTGGACTCTATATCTATGTAACTAGTAAAACATAGGAATGTACAAGACTGCCTTGTTTATCGTGTTGGTTGCAAGTGTGACTAGTGAGGTTCTGGGTTCGATTCCCGGGTCGGGCACTGTAAAATTTTTCTAATTCAAATTTTCTAGTAGTGATTCGGAGTCTGGATATGTGCCCCGTGTATGGTAATAGGCTCACCACTGATTCCACAGTGGGACATAAACAGAACTGGTGGAATGTGGGAGTGTTCTACTTTCCTCTGGCTGCCTTTTCGGGGATTACAGGCATGATGTTACTCTCCTCTCCATATCTTTTTAAATGTGATGTTATGTTTAAGTGTAATGTGTGTGTGTGTGTGTGCGTGTGCGTGCGTGCGTGTGTAATGTATAATACTTTTATGTACCATATGAGTAAGCTTAGTTAAGAGTTTTAAGTTCATTTTTATCTTCCTTGTCATCTATCAAAACCTGTCTGTAGTTATACTATACCTTATACTGCAATCTTAGAGGTTTGAAAACCTTTGAAAAATTTAGGATAATGCACACACTTCATACACACTTGCTTCATAATCATATCCTAGAAGGGAAGTAGGGCAGAAATATTTCAATTACTATTTCTTTATAATTCTTTTGGAGAATTCTCAGTACACTACTAAAAATGGGATGGAAGTGCTTTGGTTGCATCATTTATATGGATTTTTGGCCAGCTTTAAGCATATGCACAGGTAGTTTGGGTGTATGTTGGAACATGGTATTTGGAAGTATATTTATATTGACTACATTATAAAACTGTCGATATTCTAAATGTGGAGTAATGTTACTATTTCTTTTATTGGAATATATCAGTAAACATGGGTTTTCTTAATAATATTGGTGATTAACTCCAACCCGTGTGTGTAGGAATATTTAACCCATCTCATTGTGAGAGGAGACCCATGTAAACACATGCACAACATATGATAGTTAATGATGACATACTATTCGTCATTGTAACATAAATATAATCATGTGCAGATATAGTCTCAATGTGCGGTCTCACAAATTTAGGACTTCTTTGTCTGGTGAAACGTGGGGGTGTTCTACATTCCTCTGCCTACCTCTTCGGGAATGACAGGCGTGATGTTACGTTTTTTTACGTTTTTTGTCTACAGAACCTAGGTTGTGCATAACCTGTTTTTTTTTGTTAAATATTCTTATTACTTCCAACAATGGGCCTGATCAAGTCTGATAACATGGAAAATCTGTGTATGTTCTGGTATAATCTGCAGTTTTTACACAGTTATGGAACACAAAAACTTGTAAGATAAATTTTTCATAGTATCTCAGAAATATTAAATTTACACAAATTCTTAATTATATTTATGTGTATTTCAAACATTGAATTAATTTTACACTTATGGAAATTGTTTCAAAGTTACAACCGTATTTTATTTATTTTAAAAAATTCGAGCTCTTATAGCGCTTTTGATTACTGTGAACTTCTGTTGTGAGTAAAAATTACATGTAGCTATCGGTTTAAATTACATGTAGGTCTCATTGACTTAGTATAGTTTACCGATATAATGTAATCTGCCAGGACGCGTCCTCGGCGCTCCTCGCGGCTGCGGGGCGTCAGCTACGAATACTCTGCGCTGGAGCAGCCCGAACGCGAGTTCGAAGGTGAAACTGTTGACCGGTGAGTATCACTTTTTGGACTGACACATTTATCGTTCTACCATTGTACAATATCTAGTGTTTTACAATGATAACCAATGTTATGTTAATGAATGAAGAATCGTGTGTCAAATTAGTATATGTATATTATATTATTATTTTTTGACTTGACTTCAGCCACTCGATGGTCTGAATTTTTTTGTGTGCTACTATGGTCGCCAGTTTCCATAACTTTTAGTTTCAATTTCGGCTGCGAAATGCAGGTTCTCTGTCACTTTATTTAATAGTAGATACCATGTAAAGATCCTTGAGTTCAGTATTAAATTAATATCACATTGTATAATGTATAATTACTTTGCAGTGAATTTGCACCTAAGCGTAAGAAGACGCGGGCGTACGATCCGGATGAGTCGAAATTGATAATCGATGAAGAAGAGAATTGGTGAGTATTGTGACGTGATTTTATAATAGTATTATGAAAAGCGAATAATATTTCGGCAAAAGCGGCTAGGAACGACAACAAAAATATTATCTTGTGTGTTCACTAGAGATAAAACCTTGGGAAAGTACTTAGTCATTAATATTATTTTTCCTAACTCGTGAAAGACTGAAACAAGAGATAATGTCACAGGGAATTCGCACCTAAACGTAAGAAGAGTCGGACTTTGGAAGGAGACGAGAAGTCTGAAGTTGGAGAGGAGAATAGGTGAGTGCAGCGCTGCTGAGGACCAACTGTAGCCTTTTAACGGGTGATTCATTACGAATTTTGTGTGCAGTAATCCCGCGGCCGCTGACGAGGGCTCTGAGGCGACTTGCCCCAACGACACATCGGCCATCATAGCTACGTGCTTCTGCGAAGAGTCTAGCAACGTACATGCTTCGCCGTCAGAAATGACTGGTAAATTTTTTTGATCAATCCATTTCACCGTTACCTAGTTAAGTGTTTCTTCCTAAATGTTGTTCCCAAGTACAAATTCTTGCTTTCTTGTACCAGAGCCAGTTTTCTGCCAAGCAATTGAGATGGTGGACGGAATTCGCGCTGGCTGCTCACACCCCGCACTCCGCGTGGACGGCGAGGACGGCACCAAAGTTCTAGCGCCAATGTTGAGGGCAGGACTCCGGTCACCCTACTTCCTGGCCTGCAAACTGCACGCCGCACAGCTAGCCAAACACATGTGCTGCCCCACTTGCGGATTATTTTGTACACAAGTACGTGCGAAATATCGATTATTATAGTAATACCAGTGTTCTTTGGTATAATATAATAACTTACCTGTTCTACATATAATACATGCCTCGGATAGATTGATAGAAAATTATTGGTTGACATAGTACTTTAGGCTGACCAAACATTTCTTATGATATTTTATTTTACGACAGGGTATATTCTACCAATGCTCGAAGGACCACCTGTTCCACATGGAATGCGGGATTCTCAGCACCGACCCGAAACTGAAGGCGGGCTGCCCGCACTGCGGCGTGACCGCGTACCGCTGGCAGCCCGCCAACCGCGAGTGCGGCAAGGTGCAAGTGCAGAT
>DWFO01004317.1:0-11444 GCA_018246595.1 Mimoniades nurscia nurscia
GGCAAGTGCGCGACTCGAATTTTCTAGTTATGACTAGCACTTTTTTCTAACCTGTTCGATTACGCAACAATATTTTTCTCAATTACGATGCAATTTCGATGAATCCTGATGCCGCTGAACATTTTACGTCGCGCCCGCAGTCACCCGTTGACCTAAATAGGAAATATTTGAGCAAATCCGGAAAAACTGATTTGTATTTGAAATTTATGTAATTAGCTTACTCTCCATCATTTAAAAAATCAACTTATAACAAGCCTCATAATTTTTCAATTATTTACGTAATCATCGGGTAATTTGAAGTTTCAAGACGCAGTTGTTTTGTTATCACAGCCAAAGCAACTACAGTTAAACTGCACTTTCACACTATATCCCTAGCGAATTTAAAAACGATATATCACCCCTGTAATCCCCGAAGTGTTGGACAGAGGAGTACAGTACACTCTCATGTATCATCAGTTACGTTCACCTCCCACTATGGAATAGCGGGAGAGCCTATCGCCATACACCGCAAATAAACACAACTTCCACTTTAAAAGTTCAAGTTAGTAAAACTCAATGATAGTTGGACCGACTTAGATATCGAACCTAGGACTCGTTGCAGCGATCGCGACTGCTACCATTACACCAACGACGCAGTCTGAATAATGAACCGAATTAATTCACCGCAAGTATGTATATTGGTAAGCGCGCACAAAATTTTTCGTTGTAACAGTAAGTCAAGTACAATAACAATGTACAGAATACCGGCATTAAGTAGATATCTTGTATCACTTACTCTGATGCTGTTCTGTTAAAGAGCCACACATGCCACTTAGACAGACCTACAACTGGTTCTACTTCTACTACTATAACTCTCAATATTTGGCTTCGTATGTCCCCTGCTGGGACAGCCACCCTTCCTTAATGTCTGGCCCTTTAGACGAGTGGTTAGTGAACTTAATTGCTGGATTTGGGGCCGTCGGTTTCCATTCCCACCCAGACCAGATATTTGTGTGAGGAGTGTCAAAATTTACCTCTCAGACTCAAAACTACATAGTATGAATGAATCTTAACCTGTATGTCGAATCAAAATGTGAATTGAAAATTGAAAGTTGAAATCCTTACTAATATTATAAATGCTTACTAATAATATACCTGTCTGTCTGTCTGGATTTCTTTTCTTCTTGCCTAAACCACTAAACTGATTTGAACGAAATTAGATAGATAGATAGAACAAAGATAGTTTGACTTCCGAGAATTATAATAGGATGTTTTTTATCCCAGAAATCCTACAGGAACAGGAGATATAACGATTACTGTTGAAAAATCTGGTCTACTGGGAGCTATACTCGCGTGCGCCGCGTAAATCAGAAGAGATACGCTAAAGTAATGTATTAGAGAATTGTAGACCTACAAAAATACAACAAAAAAGTCCGCGATAGCATGTTTCTATAGACTTTATTTTTCAAGACTATATTTGTAACTCTATAGTCCTAAGACTATATTTTTAGCTCGAAAGCTGTACTATCTGACACTCCAGGATTATCCAATCATTACGGGATACCTGTATTAAGTATAAAGGCAAGAAGCACATGTGGCGCCTGCGACCCTGAAGTGCCCACATATTTAAAAATACACAGTTTACTAAAACGTCGTGACTAGGTACGTGATTCCTAGATTGCATTGTACCAGTACCAACCATGACCCCTCCCCAGCTCAGCCGCCGAGCTACCGGCCACTGCCCGCCGCGGCCGGATGTTACTCCCGCTTCATCCCGCCGACACCTACTGCATTCATGTTCATATTTATACCCTCTAATGTAGCAACAAATCGCTTTCCTTTACGCTAATATATGACGGAACATTTATTTCACTTACCACTATCCAGGCATCACACGGCAATGGACTCGTTTCGACTTTTACGACCAAACACTATTAAAGAGTAACTATATTAATAATATAAGAAATAGTTGACTGCCTCGTTGGTCGAGTTGGTTGCAAGTGCGACTGCCGACCGGGAGGTGCTGGGTTCGATTCCCGGGTCGAGCATTGCACGGCTGTGAACCGCCAGTAGAATGTGAACGACAGCGGTACCGCCGCGGTGCTCTCGGCCGCCGCCACTTCCCTCGTCCGCCCGGAGATTGGTTGCGCGCTCCATCCGCCGAACGCTGACCGGGAGCCCGTATCACTACAACGCTAACAGTTCTATGTATTTATTTCGGAGGGCAGTTCACTAAGCTGTGCGCAACATGCGCAGTATACGTGTTAAATTAAATATTTGTTAAGTTTTTGTATAAATATCATTTTTAGTTGGCACCAAGAAAAACGTATTATTAATGTTCTTTAATTTCGCAAAATTGCTGAACTTTCAACGGATAAAAAACAATAGGGACCACTTGTCTACCCGATGACAATGAAACGTTTTATAACGGCACCCCGAGTGTCGGGTGACAGCTACATACATTGATGGATTTCTTTGATTTAGTTACGTGGCTAAATATTACATAATATTACTATTGAACAATCGGGCGTAAAGCGGGGCGAGGGAAGGGGCACAGTTTGTTCTCTTAAATTAAAATGGTGTTGTTCACGACTCGCAACATAACGTACAACATCATCCCTTGTACCGTTCCGCGGTGGGCCAGGTGCGCGCCAGGTCCACGACACTCTCCAGCGCGGTTTGGCTCACCTTACACTTCTTACAGATCATTTGTTTGCAGAATCCTAAGGTGTGCCGGTTTTCTTATGATGTTTTCACTCAACATTATATGAAGTGATATTTTAATCTTTTAAGCACCTTTTTTGAACGACGATAGGTAAACATATGTATGTATTAACAACAGGTTGCTAATGTTAACCAATTTCATGTAAGTCTAACGTAGCACATTCTGACCTTATTGAATGCAGTCTCTTACATTTGCCTGAGTTCGCTCCCGTCAACGTAATACTTTTCTTCCGGTTTTTCTAATTTGTTTTTATTTTGTACCCATTACCATGCATATCTCATAGAGCTACCACATAACAACGTATAGGACGTGTCACTAGGCCTGAGTTTAAATCGCCGAATACTACTGTTCTTTTTACGCTGTAATAATAAGCTGTTAACGTTGGTTTATCTGGCTTAAAGTTACACCTACGTCAAGCCAGAATGTGTTCATGTAAATTATAACGTAATCACGTAATTTGGAGTTTGGATATGTGCCCGATGCATGGCAATAGGCTCACCACCTATTCTATAGTGGGACGTAAACGTAACCGGTTAAACGTGGGAGTGTTCTGCATTCCTCTGCCTACCCCTTCGGGAATTACGGGCGTGCAGTTACGTTTTTACATCTTCGACGCAGTATTTTGAACAGGATTGTGCTTTAATCTATTACAATCAAACATTTAAACTCCATTGTTTCTATTTTTTACTCTAAAATTATATAATATCTTACAGCCTAGGAGTACAGGTGTCGAAGTTTATCTTCAATTTTGCTACACGTTTCCGAGTACGAGTGTGTTATATAAACTATCACAATTACTACATGAATGTAGCATAGGTATTATATTCGACGAGTAAGCAAGTGAGTTTCGCTATTTCGTAATGAGGCCACAGGCAGCCGGCGAGCGTACTGCTCCCGTCCTGGGACTACTCATACTTCGTAGCACTCCAGTTGGCGACTCCGTTGCTGGCCGAGCGCCGATTGGAACACTTCAAACATTATGACCGACTTAGAGATTCAAATAATAACTTTGTCTTGACTGATTTGTAACTATTAAAGTAACTGCTAATTGATCTCGAAACCACAAATAACTTCATAAATAAAAGGCGTCTGCCAGATATTTGAACCCCATGACCCTAAAGTGGCGGCTAAATTTTGAACCACTGAGCCGTAGCTGCTTCAAACTTTAACTGAAAAATGTTAAAGGATAAAGAACATTTTTTTCTTGATCGATAGCTGATCTCGAAGTGAATGGGTCCCGTGCTCCGTGGAGCCTTTGACGTTACGAATATTTCTGTGTAGACATATATCGTATACCGTAACGGTAAACTATGAAGATAGTGAAAGGAGTGAAAGTTCTTGTGCGGCTGAGAAGCAGCACCGTCGCGCGAACGGGCGCCGACGACGAGACGGCTCTGCGGGCCGCGGCTGGCGACTCACTGTGGACGAGATCAACACAACAAAGGTTCATGTGCAGTCATTCCCAATGCATTAACTGCTCTGAGTGAACAGCAAGCATATGGCATCCAAAAGTAAAATGTTCGATAATAGTCCTTTTAGCCGTAGAATATCTTGACAAATACCCTAATAAAAAGGCTCGCCGCGCGCCCGAGCGTTTGGAAAACCATTTACAAGGTTTATCGGCGCTATGGAAATAATAACTGGAGCCGTTATCGTCCTAAATTGATCTAATTTAAAATTATTGTTATCGCTAGCCTTTTATTTTTATTTCTCGCGCTCGCAATTTTTCCACTTGTCGATTTTTTCCCTACTGGCTCATACTGTACACGCCACGCGCAGGGGTTAATCGTAATTTGTACTTCTGAAAAAAATAAACGAACGAAATGATTGGACCGTCAAATAAAGAAAAAACCATGTATTTATAACAAATAGGATAATTATACCTATTGCAATACTTTAAAAAGTCACTGATAGCCTTCAGTACACGTACACGCGAGTTAGACGGCGCTAGATTGTCAGATTGTAAAAGCTTCATTGTCATTAAGAATTATACATTGCGTACTACGAGAACTCGAAAGATTACAGTAACACAATATAACATGTTCGGCATTAAAAGACGTGCTTCGTAAGATAACAGTAACATAATATACCATGTTAGGTATTAAAAGACGTGCTCCGTAAGATAACAGTAATATAATATAACATGTTCGGCATTAAAAACCGTGCTCCGTAAGATAACAGTAACACAATATAACATGTTCGGCATTAAAAGACGTGCGCCATAAGATAACAGTAACATGATATAACGTATTCGGCATTAAAAGACGTGCTCCGTAAGATAACAGTAACATAATATAACATGTTCGGCATTAAAAGACGTGCGCCGTAGGATAACAGTAACATAATATAACATGTTCGGCATTAAAAGACGTGCGCCGTAAGATAACAGTAACATAATATAACGTGTTCGGCATTAAAAGACGTGCTCCGTAAGATAACAGTAACATAATCTAACATGTTCGGCATTAAAAGACGTGCTCCTTAAGATAACAGTAAAATAATATAACATGTTCGGCATTGAAAGACGTGCTCCGTAAGATAACAGTAACATAATATAACATGTTCGGCATTGAAAGACGTGCTAATGTTACGTAATAATTTACATCATTCTCGTTTTGTATACATTAAAATTCCATATTTGTCACATATTTTCTGCAGACTCATGAGAGCCGCAACATGGACTCCTATTTAATTATTATGAGTGGTGTTGTTTGATGATAGGTATAGTTCTCTCGGAACCGCAAAAACCCCGACCCTGTGATAATGTTATTTGTGTGTGACAGGCTTTGTTGCCAAATATACCGGCCATATCTCAAAGACACCCGTTGTAATTAAGTACACAATGAGGATTCATATTGCGGGGGGCGGCGGGGGCGGACATTGTGCTGCCCCCTTATCTGCAGCCAGCCTCTTTAGCTCATACGCTCTCGTCAAATGTACACGAAATTTTTCCATTGCAAAAAGACAAAATGTATCC
This sequence comes from Mimoniades nurscia nurscia, assembly GCA_018246595.1. Lineage (NCBI taxonomy): Eukaryota > Metazoa > Arthropoda > Insecta > Lepidoptera > Hesperiidae > Mimoniades > Mimoniades nurscia. The sequence continues at coordinate 5,682 of DWFO01004317.1, forward strand.
CCAAAATGTTCTATTATTTTTTTTGTCTTTTTTTTCCTTCTTTTTGTGAGAAAAACTGTTCTCGGTTGCACTAAAGAAACAAGAAAAAAATTGATTGATTGGCTTTTCCTGCCATCTAATGACGATTTTTTTTTCTATTATGAAGTAACTGTTTGACAACAGCTGTTCTAAAGCTAGCAAAAATAAAGTAGATGATTTGTCATGCGACACTACGCATTGGTTTGAGTAGGCTTTGAGGTTAAACCGCGTTAACCAAGAAAATTGTCGTTTATTTCTATTATTGATAAAATATGTCTTTTTATCTCACGTGTTCATTTTAAAATGCCTAAATTAAATTAAATTACTAAAAAAAACACCGAGCGTAGCTCGGTCATCCAGATACCTATTTGAATATTAAATGTAGGTAGTCTTAATTAAATTTTATTAAAAAAAGTAAAAAGCTAACTCAAATTTTGGCTTTGGACCATCCTGAAAGTAAAACTGGCTATAAGAGAAACAAAAACCTCTATATTATTAAAAATCACAATTCTAGAGATCATGCGAAAGATTTGAAACAAAATAAAAATAAATCAGTTCTTTTTTTGCCATGTTTTTTACATTCTTGTACGTGGGCTCTCTTAATAGGGTTGCCACCTGTACTATATTATATAGTATCGTACTATATTTTAGTGATTGTACTATATATTATAGAAAAACAATATAGGACGAAAAATACTATATTTTTATCGCTTATTCAGTTGTTGCGCTTTTTGAATTAACTGTGAATGGAACGCACCGGCAGCGCTGTATAGGGAGAAAAGTTTAATATATTCTTAGAGACAACACAGAATTAAAATAACAACGGGTCGGCCTAACTTATGTTTTAATAAAATAATCACAAATTACAATAAGAATAGAGATAGATTCGCCTTATGATAACAATTATGGAAAATACGCAACAGAGGTCCGGCCGTCACACCCGACAACCGAGAACAACCCGATAGCGTGGCGTCTTCAGCACCCCGCTACGGCCGGGCCGCTCGCCGTCTCGCACGTGTCCACCGCATGCTACCAGCATACGCTAAAAACATAATGTTATACGATATCGCAGACGCTCTCTTGATTAACGAACACAGGTATTTTTTTATAAACCTGCTTTTATTTGCTGGAACCAAAATTCCACCTGAGTTGGTTCCAGGCATGTCGCCGGATGACTACGTTGGGACTTCTATTGTTTCGATCTATCCGACTAGTACACATTTTAATGCGAAACACAACTGAGTGCAGCGCGCAGCGGAGCGAGATTTGACGTGCGTAGGTACGTCAATAACAGACAAAAGTTAACATATTCTCCTGTAACATTAAAATACCAAAATATTTATGTTATGTTCAGATTTAATAGATGATTAGTATCAAGTAGAATGCATTGAATCTCGGCTCATATTTTACAGCAACCAGTTATAAATTAAACGAGTAATGTATGACATTTCATAAACATAGCGTTTATTCCATTAGGCGCCGGTGTACCGATCGCCGCTATTCATTCGTTAAGGCTCCGTACATACGACATGCTGCAGATACAAATCATTTTGTGACGGTAGACAATAACAATTGTGACTTCTCAACGCGATTCTCAACTTCGACCCCTACTCGTGTGTTAATCATCAGGATATAGGACCAGCGTGTTCAATTATGGCTTAGTTTTTTCTCGGTCGATGCGGAAACCTCCTTCATGTGTTCATCATTTGTTTCTCATCATTTGTTTAAATCATTATGGTTCATATCCTGTAATAGAAATAAGAATAAGAGATGTAGAATATACCAGTAATATGTGGGGTGTGCAGCGTCGTCGCTGGCGAGAACTGCTCCTTAAAAACAGACCGAGCGCATTCGTATTCATAGCGTAATAAAATGACAGTTTACAGTTAGAATCAACATAATAAAGACACTGGTGTAATGAAGTGTGGTTACCCGTTATTAGTATGGTAATCTCTGTGAGTATCTCGGGCGTCGTGCGCTGCGCCAGAACCAGCTTGCATATACCACAAGTGCGAGTGTAAAGCACTAGAAAATATAGTTTTGTTTTTATGTTTGCTGGTGACTGGGCGATCGCGCGGCAGCGCCTCGTCCCCGGGGCCCCGGCCGCCGGGCAACAACGTAGGTGGTGCGAGAAGCTATGCATACCACTAAAGAGAACAAATCTTCGGTGTCGTGAATACCTACGAGAACTGTTTACATCTATTACTATTTTTACTGTGCCTAGCTAGTATATTTATGAAAATGTTTTTTATGTAAGGAAAATTTATTTAACTTAAATGTATTGTTGTTTGTATATGCTGTTATGATTGCATCTGTACAGGGATTTTGTATGAAGTGTAACGGCGATGGAAGGTCGTTCAGTTTTAAACTAGACAATCCCTACATATAATACAACGTGACTTTATCATCAAATACGTGAATGAATCAATAACCGAGCGAACGAAAGAAAATGAAAAACTAAAAAATGTCTTAAAGAACAGCACCAAAACGACCGTCCGTCCCACGTACGGACAGACTGCCCGGGTCCGTGGCCACCGGACACACCGCTCGTCGGCAACACTGCGTGTGTTTGTCCATCATCGTTCTATCATAATATGTAAATTTAAACACACGTGATATGCTAATGAGCCACGTATTAGGATCGTAATGTAATCTCCCACAATTGGTACAATTTAGTTTCATCGCCTGTGGTTAATACTTTTGTGGCACGCGATGCTGGAAATGTGATCTCAGATTCCGTTCATCTCGTGTTCGAAACATAACATTTACATACATTATATGACGTGATACCAGTACCGTTGTATTTACGGTTTTATTGTATATGTAACAGTGGTATCGTAATATTACCTTTAAGAATTAGGACATATTTGTTCAGAAATAAATTAAACTTGTTTAGTTTCTAAATTAGATATTCTAATACTGAATCGTAATGTTTAATTCGTAATCTTACCACTTATTCCATAGTGGGATGTCAATGTAACTGGTGAAAAGTGGGAGTGTACTCCATTCATTGGCGTACGTCTTCGGGGATCATAATCGGATGTTACGTGTGTTCAGAAAGGAGATGTGTGTGCCTTAAGGGGTGAATGTGAATGCAGTAGTCCCCTGTACAACTGCCTCGTTCACATCAATGTCCTGATTTATTTTCGTATCGATAAATTTTGTATTCTTTATTGTCAATCACATTATAACCAGTTTTATTCCCACTATTTTTTATCGTTATCGACACTTATGATACTTGGATAAGGTGCCTTGTTGTTCTTCTTCGAATCAACAGCTGATCTTACTGGTTGGCCTCGAGAGGGTCGTTTGAGTGAGCAGCCACCACGTTGAAAGCAGTAGACGCCGTGTCCAGGGAGCGGGCAGCATCTCTCCGTAGTTTATGATGCGTAGTCGCCCCTCGGAGAGGCTCCTTTCACGCTCCTCATTCATTTTAGAGTGTATTTTGTGCGATAACGTCTCCCAGCGTTGACGCCGGCCTGGATTCACCGTTTAATGTATTATTGCTTGTTTCTTTTATACATAACCGTTTGCGTTTACTTGTTTAACAATAATATTTTTATAATTAACAGGAGCGGATGTCTGGTAAATCCGGGCGCGACTGTACAAATATCTCCGCTGCAATTATTTTATTATGAAAATGTATTTAAAGACGGGGATGTAAACTTAATTCCTTAAATAAGACGTAGGCGGTAGATAAAACGAAATAAAAACAAACTGAAAATGAAATGAAATAAAAGTAAAACTCGAAATTCAAAAACGAATCATATTATAGAGATCATAAAATAACCTTGTAAATTCATAAAATAGATGATAGCGTAACATAAATATTACTGTGGCAGAACTGTTACTGTAGCAGACTGATACCAAGCAGTCAGCGCGCCGCGACTGGGACAGGATGATGTTGGTGATGGATCAGGTGTTACACGTTAATACATTATAATATTACTGTTATGTATCATCGTTCGGAATTTATTATACAACAAGTTATAAAGTAAAGTAACTTCAGGCCTGTAATCCCCGAACAGGTAGGCAGAGAAATGTAGAACATTCCCACGTTTCACCAGTTACTTTTAAATGAGTGGTGAGCCTATTGCCATATACCGGGCACATATCCAGTCTCCGAATCACTACTAGAAATTCTAAATTAAAAAAAATTGTAGTGCCCGACCCGGGAATCGAACCCAGGACCTCCCGTTCGGCAGTCGCACTTGCAACCAAAACGACCAACGAGGCAGGCTGTATATACAGCAATGTATGTAATGTTATTGCGTAGTAGTAAGAAGAAATGCTTTTTGTTTCAACGAACTATTACATAATTTTCATTAAAAATTACTTTTTCATAAAACTGTAATTGCTATTTGTGACACGTGCACTAATAAAAAATAAATACAGAATATTGTAAAGACATTAGGTGAAGCAGACGGGAGTATATTTTTTTTTGTGAATCAGTAGCGAGAAATGTTGTAAATCCTCGCTTAAGTCTGCACAAAACATAAAACATCTCGCGTCACTCAACCTTTAATTCCAGCCCTGAATGAAAAGGTAATAACAACACAAGTGCGCCAACCTTCAATGGCGTGTAAAAATCAGGACTCGGAGACAGCTTTGAAAAATCTGATGTATTCATATTTCGCGTGAAACTCATGTACGCGGCTCCAGAAAACTCGTAAACAATTTTTATCATCTTATGGAAGTGAAACAGTGTTATGTAGGATTTCGGCCGCTCTTAGGAGGTTCCGTAGTTTACTTTTAATGTTATTAAAAGATTATATTAGATTGCGTCAGTGGCGAGTGGTAGTTAGGGTGATTGGTGCTCGGGGGGTCCTTGCGCCTCATCCCCAGATCGGATACTGCTGGCTTGTTCTAACTTAAATTCCTAGTAGTGGCATGCAGTCTTGATTTGTGCCTGACGTAGGGCCATAAATTCCATTGTGGAATAAATAGTGGGAATGAACTACACTCCTGCCTACCTTTTCGGTAAATACGGGCGTGATGTAATTTATTTATAATTTTTTGGTACTTTTATTGCTGATATCAGATTGATGGCGGCTAAGATTATCAAGGCATGAGCGATATTAATTTAGTTTCTTTACTTTCAACGGTTTTTGCGTAGTGACATCCTTAATAACCCTGCTACGAGCTACACATTCTTTATTAGAACCAAGGATATGCTTTTGTTTCTCCTGAAATAGCGTCTGCTTATCAATTCGATGGAGATGAAGTTTCTCCATCCCGTCTTTTGGTAAGTGAGTCAAGGGAGCGTCACACACCACTGTTTCAGACTCCTTCTAGTAGAAGATGAATCATATAAACGGTCGATTCGTGATCAAACCCTCTTCCACGGATTTTACTTTCATATACTTTGCAACAATCAATATTACAAATAACATTATATGAGCAAATTAAAAATAGGTTGCGATGCTACGTTGCGATCAATTCTAAGAAGAATACTTCATGTATTTAGTTACGGATTTTTTAAGTTATAATGTCAAAGAAAACCCAAAAAAATAATATTTAATTCAAATTATAGCATGGAACAGCTTCTTAATAGAGTATTAATCATATTACTCTGTCGTTCTATTTAAAATTGTTGAATTAAAGAGGACCTATCCTGGTGGAGTCGCGGAAGTGTGCGCAAGCGTTCCCGTGGCTTCGCCGCGTAGTAGCGCGATGGAACACCGTCAGGTTTTTAGTCGGTTAGAGCCCGACATAACCTATCGTCGGCCCCGTGGCGGTAGGCAC